>JAJOOS010009599.1:0-67373 GCA_029582725.1 Solanum chiquidenum | reverse complement strand
TATATAAATATATTATTTTAATAAATTTAATCCATTAAGCTGTCTGTTTGATTTCCTTCTTCAATCTTCCATCTTTAATTATTTTTAGCTCCAAACTTCTTCATTTTTCCATCAATTTAATCCTACAAATAAAATATATTATTTAGCACAATCCATAAAATTTATGCTAAAAAAGGGCAAATATAAATAATAAATGTGAGGAAATAATGATTAAAAATATGTATTTTTAGCCTCACATCAAACCGATCTACACGTGATCTGAATACTGAGGACCTGAACGTACATCACGAAAAGATGTAGCGCAGAGTATGCGTCAGTACTTGGAAGGTACTAAGCATGCATGATAGGATAAAGCTAAACAAACATATAACAGAACAAAGCATACAGAGCAATGATATAATCTGAACATGATAAAGATACATAGATATACTGAATATGAACTAAACTGAATGCAATGACTAAGTACATAACATGCTTAAATTGAATGCTAAAATATATCTGAAACCTAGTCAATTGCACTAGAGTCAGACTGTGAGAGCTACTATTAACTGACATAAAACCACGTGAGGTAATATGGAGTCTGATGTATACACCCTATCGACATGACCCAATATACCTTGCCAGGGGTATAAAGGCATGACTGGCGTGATCACTAAAACTAATGCCTACAGAAGGGATTTACAAACCTACCAGGGCACGTAGTTTTGGGATTATAGGGGTACGCAAAACCCTAGTCCAACTAGATTTTAAGCCTACTCCCAACTGGAAATGTGTACAATACAACATAACTAAAATATACTGGATAGCTCAATATTATTTCATGCTAACTAAGAATGCAACATTTTAGTACAAATAATTAAACATTTGAAATCTAAGGCATGTACATATGTTTATCTGACCTTGCTAGTGTAATTAATAAACTAAATGAATCTACAGAACTAGGTTTCTGAGTTTCACGCAAGGAATTAAGAAACAATGTTACAAAAACAGGATAATCTGAATAAGAACACTATAGCAACTAAATCGCAACAATTCTCTAAAGTTGTAGAAATCCTAGGTCGAAACAATATATAGGGAATCAAGAATCTGACTAATCTCTAGGGACCTAATGGGTGAAAGGAAACCACTAGTGGTATCCCACATATCTGGTGAAGAATTCCATAGAGAAATCTTTCAATTTTAGGGCTGGAACTAGAGAAAACTTGTTGCGTTCTTGGAGAGGGATTGGTCGATTGATTTTCTTTTTTTTTGCTCTAGGTTGATCGATTTTTGTAGAATGAATTGATTAGGGTAAGTTCTCATTTAGTTACTAGTCTTAAACTTACCAAAACTACATAGTTTAGTGGTTAAACAACGTAGTTAGGTGTCCAACGCATAAGGAAAAAGACCAAATGGCCCTAATTTAAAATCTGTCAAAGCCACTAACGGCCCCTGACCGACGGACAGTGGACTCACCAACGATCCATCATGGCAAGGCATCATTTTGCTTCAGAGGATAGGAATCTTGGGCCCAAACCACGAACCTGGACCACAGACCGTGGTCCCACCTACAGTCTGTAAGTCCTAGCGTAGGTCAAGACTTAGCTAAACTTTCTGGGATTCTAGGGAGGGAGTTGCAGGTGGGCACAACAGACCCCACCTACGGTACGTGGGTCAACCTGCGGTTCGTAGGTTGCCCCCGTTGGTGGCACCTGCAACTGCTGAAAATCTACATTTTTACTTTTCTGAATATGAGGTGTTACAAGAACTATCCGACTCATGACCTCGAGCTTGAAGTTGTAGTGTTTGCCCTAAATATTTGGAGACACTACATTTGTGATGTTCATGTTGATGTGTTCACAGATCATAAGAGTCTCCAATATGTGTTCAAAAAGAAAGAATTGAATCTTCATCAAATGAGATGGCTTGAATTCCTCAAAGATTATGACACGAACGTGCTTTATAATTCGGTTAAGGCCAATGTAGTGCTTGACGCCCTCAGAAGACACTACTACAAAAAAGGGTTATAGTGGCAATTATTTAGCAACAATTAATTATTTATCGCTAATTAATTTTTTAAGCTGAGATATTAGTGGAAGATGAACTATAGCCGCTAAAAGATATATTTTCAGTGACAAATAAAATTGATATGCCAGCAAAAGTCATTACTTTGAAGTCAACTTCGATCCTTTTTTTCCTCCAAAAATATCTAGTACAATTAACTAGTCCCTCCAATCATATCATATATCATATCATCATATATCATGTATATCAGATATATATATATATATATATATAAAAGAGAACCATAGGTTCGCCTACATGGCACCACCACAAATAAGGATTCTCTTTTAATTTATTTATTTCCAATATTTGCCTTCCTTTTTCATGAAAAGTTTTGACTTTTATGCAAAGTTGTGACTTTTATGAAAAAATTATGACTTTTATGAAAAGTTGTGACTTTTATGAAAAGTTGTGACTTTTATGAAGAGTTGCGATTTTTATGGAAGGTTGTAACATTTATGAAAGGTTGTGACCTTTCCGAAGAGTTGTGACCTTTCCGAAGAGTTGTGACTTTTTCAAAGAGTTGTGACCTTTCCGGTAAGGCACAGTAAGCATTTTTTCACACTACCCTTTGTTGTCTATAAATAGAGGGGTTTCCTCTCATTTTAAAACAATGAAAATTTTAACTTCTTCTCCTTCTTCTTCTTTTTCTTCTTATTCTGCACAATTAAATATTTGTGTACTTTCCTCCTGTTGAGTGGCTCACTGACACTATTGTTTTTGTATCATTACACTGGTTAATAAAAGAGTTTCATCTTGACAGGATCTATTTCTATAAAGCTCAGGTACTAGAGGGGAATGATTTTAGTAAGGAGACATTGTGCATTCAGTGGGCTCGATTTTTTCTTTTTATTTTATTCTATTGTTACAGATCCTGATATATTTTTTTTACAATCATCATTTATGCTTATGATATTAATTGTTGTTTTTGAGTACGTGTTTTAAACTTTGTTGTTTATGTTTCTATAAAGTTATTGTTATAAGTATTTGTTAGTATAGACTCTACGTAAATCCAACTACTGCAGAATTACAAATAACTTTTTACATAATACATTTATTTACAACAATCTCCAAAGAAATATTTTCTTCTCCAAGAGATCAAGCCTAAAAATTTATATGATTTTTGTTGTTGTCATAATAATGTTAATATTAACAAGAGTTGAAAAAAATTAGAAACTCAAATGATAGAATTAAAACTAGCAATTAAGTACAATTATATAATACACAATGATGACTAATATCTCACAACAAAGTACCTTTTTGAACTTTTTTCCCATTATCCCTTACTTCTCTTTCATCCTTTTCAAGGATCCTTAATGTTTTATTTGTGCACAACTTCAATTCAAAAACACTATCATACATATATTACATATGAAATTTGGATTTTTGAAGATTGCATTTTAATTTTAAAACGCATAATGACTACATATTACTTATTGTTATATCATATGATTATGAAACCTTTTCTTTTGATAAACACATTAGTTAAACATATATATTATTAAAAAAATATTTAATATTTTGAAAGTAATTGATAAGTTATACTAACGAAATTTGCAAAGAAGAAAATTGAGAAAAATATTTATTTGACTCTCTAATTAAAGACATTATGTAACCATGCATGTAAATGATAAAAATAAACTAACCATTTTAAAATTTCAAAAGCAAATTAATGAATTTGTAAAATAAAATTATGTAAACTAGGAGAAAATAGTGTTATGATTTGTAATTTTGCCTTTTCTTTTAATAAAAAAAATGCTAAACTAAAATTGAATAACCTCTATACTCTTAAAAATAGATTTATATAAAAATACTATAACATCTAAATACAAGAAAAGTTCTATTCTAATTTTTTTAAGAAGAATGTTCTAACCGCGCGAAGCGCGAATCCATTTACTAGTTATTAATAATAAATTTTAAAATGTAAAATTTAAAATAAAAACCATATTCCCTCTATAGTCGACTGCCATGTATATAGATATGCACCTCTGCCCCATTCACGATAGTGTTGCCTTATTCACGATGTTCTACCCTATTCTCCATCTTCACTGGTAATCCAAAGTTTAATTTGATGGAAATTCTTAGTTTCAAATTCTTCATATACATCATTCTAAGTAATTAATCCAAAAATTAATGGAACAATATCATGTTCTTGTTGAAACGAAATCCTATCACGTAGTAGCTGCCAAAATATTTGGGTCAACTTTTGTTAACTAATTGAATAAGAATTGATTTCGGGATTCATGTGAAGTTTGAAGGTTTATAATTTTTTTCAGTAGTTACGTTTTTCTGAACGTTTTGACTGAATTGATCGTATCCTACACTTTGGTGTCTTCATCGGATAAACATTCTACTTTCCAGGCACTCAAATAATTGAGGTGCTTTCTATTTTATGAAGTTAATTCTTTTGTATTTACGAAGTGTGTTGTTTGATTTATGTCTACTATTAATTTGTTGAGAAATTGATTGATTTGTTTGCTATGGCTTTTGTTAATGTATTCAATTCTAGTGATTGTTTGTTTGAATGTCAAACAGAACACCAAACTATTTAAAATATTTTGTAGTATGTTGATGTGTATGTTCAAGTTGAGGATGTTATTAAATTGGATCTGAATTTCTTCTCGATTTTGTGATTTAATTGAAAAGAAATGTTTGATTCTTAATGGTTCTCTAAGTTTAGAAATTAAGAACTTTTTCTTGTTTCCATGTTTAAGAACTAGAAACCAAGAAAAATCGATGAAACTTCATTACTTAGTCTGTGATAATACTCTTTTACAACTACATGAATTGTGCAATTGGTAATTTGAAAGATACATTGTTCATTGCTATATTTTTTAGAAGTCGTCATAATGTAAATATGAGACGAAATTTATGACACGAGTCACATTCTTCTTCTTCTCTTCTTCTCTTATTCTTTTCTCTGCTTCTTTATTGTGAGCTTACTTGCTACAGTTGTTTTTTCAATCTGCAGTCTATATTTTTTCTGTCTTTTTTCTTCTCTTGTTCCTACTGGAGTTGTTGTAAGTAGTTTATGACTTGAGTTACATTCTAGAGACTAGAACTGAAAACAATATTTTGATGTGAGAACATGTTTTGAGTGTCAAAATTCAATAAAATATTCATTGGGTTGAGGAAAGGGAATTGGATTCAATTTGATCTTAAAATTTAGAAGATAGGTTGGTTGCTCAAGATTTTTAAGAAAAATGTACATGAAAGTTTAGCTAAACTTCTATCAAATTGCTATTTAACTGTTTTTGGTTTACTCTTGAGCAGTGTTGTTAAAAGCGGATGCTTCATCTCTTAAAGAGAGAATCAAAGAGAAGCTATATCGCTCTTTTGTAGGGAGGCGAGGCTATAGTGCAAGAGCGAGTGCTTAAGTTCTAGAAATGCGAAAAGCAACTTTCCCTATAGAGAGATTGACAGTAACTAGTTTTTCTTGAAAAAAAATTCAATATAAAAAACATTACGACTTCTTTCCAAACATTTCCCTTTGTTTCACTTCTCTTCCTGCGACACTCTTTTAAGCGAGTGCAAGGTAATCTTTTCAGATCTATTTCTCTTATATTCTTCTTCTTTTCTCTATTTTTCTGTAGTGCAAGCTAGATGCTACAATATGTTTTTTCAACTTACTATCTGCAAGTTTTTCTATTTTTTCATTCTCATCTACTTGATGGAATTGTTAGAAGGAATTTATGACTTGAGTTACATTCTTGCAAATAGAGCTTAAAATTATATTTTGAACTGAGAATATGTTTTGAGTGTTAAAATTCAATAAAAAGTTTATTGGGATGAAGAAAGGGATCGAGAGTCAGTTTGAGCTAAGAAAAATAGAATATAGCTACACTTCTATCCAAATGCTATTACTATTTTTGGCAAACACTTGAGTAACGTTCTTAAAAGTGAGTGCTTTTTTCGCTTACAACGAGAAGGGAAATGAAGTTGTATCATACTCTGTTTTGTCCATGTCTTTGGATGTCGTGTCTCTATTTCACTGCTTTATTTTTGTACAGTTGTATCACTGCTTGTAATATCATGAAAATTGCAACTTAACTAGAACTACTTCTAGCATTTTGTATAGCCCAACTAACCTCAACAAATTAGCCCATATATATTCAACAAACCCTTAGACATCTTAGAACTTGAGACCAAACAATAGCAGTAAATCAACACTTAATGAAAAGGTGCTTAATAATATCAGGTTCCTTCTATAAAACACACAATCATGTCACTTTGTACTCCCCATTTAAGCTGCCTACGTAAGCCTTAAGTGTAATGAATTCAGAAGCTTTGAATACTTGAACAATCAGAAGCTTAAATCTATAAGTAGGAGCTACAAAATCATATGTAGTTTCTGTAATTTCTCCTTGTATATGAATATCTTGAACAACCTTTCTTAGAATATTCTTAACTATGCAAGCTATACCTTAATGGTTTCTTTCTAACTATAAATGGTAGATACAATCTGCAAGTAAGATAATTAATATTTCAACTTAACTATAACTGTTTAAAGAATTTTTTTTATAGCACAACTAACCTCAACAGACCATCCCATAGACATTCGATATATTGTTAGGCATCATAGAAGTTGAGACCAAATGATAGGAGTAAATTGGAACTTTCAGAAAAGGTTCTTGATTGTCTCAGGTTTCTGCTACATAACATACAATTAGATCACAATCAGGTTAGTTTGTACACCCCACTTTAGCAATCTACGTAAGCCTTAAGTGTATTACAATCAGAAGCTCTGAATACTTAAACTATTAAATGCTTAAATCTGAAAGTAGGAGCTACTATTAAATGCTTAAATCTGAAAGTAGGTTCTGCAATTTCTTCTCAAACATGAATATTTTGAGCAACCCTTCATATAATAGTCTTTACTTTACAAGTTTTAACTTGATTGATTCCTTTCTAACAATAAATGGTAGACACAATCTGTTAGTAATATAATTAGTTTTTGAGCTTATCTAGAACTTCTTCTAGCATTTTGTAATGCCCAACTAACCTTATCCGACCAGCCCATAGACATTTGGGAAACCCTAAGGCATCTTAGAAAAGAAAAGACCAAATGATACTACCAAATTGGCACTTAAAGAAAAGGTGCTCAACTATCTCAGATTCGTGCTATATAACACATAATCTGGTCAGTTTGTGCACCCCATTTGAGTCATCTATGTAATCTGTAAGTGTACTGCTAACCTCAGCGTATAAGCCAGTTAGGACATCCAAGATTTTTATAGACAAGTTTTCTCCATGGAACCTTTGGAAAGATTCCATATCATTCTAATGTAAATAGATCCGATAGAGAAGTTCTTAATATGCATCACCTACACATAAGTAAATGCACTAACAGTGATGTAATCCTTAACTTCCAGAATTGTAATAACAGTCCATTAAGCTTGTCTTGGGATGATATTCCATATATTCTTATCTTTGATGTTGCAAGCATGATTATATTGAATCTATAGCCTATCATTCTTCAAACATAACTTCCATAAAAGATTAGTTACAATAGCTAAACATTTTTAAAATTGTTCTTTGTTTAAACTATGATACATTTATGGGTACAATTTTGCATTTTAGCGTGACTTGGGAAGGAAATGTTTAATGAAAGACTTTTATCTTTTCCATGCGTGTTGAACTAACTCATTATTTGGATATAATTATTATCAATTTTCTGTTTGATAATTTTAATTTTTAAAATGACATCTTGTGAGTTACGCAATTGCATATTGATTAATTCCACCATTTTTTACTAATGTGTCTTTTGTTCTTACAATAATTTTTGAAGGAAAGAATATCTTCAACTTTATGGACAATTTTAGAAATACAAAGTAGATGTATTGTGACAGAGTTAGTAAAGAATACTTGGATAGAGTCAAGTATTTTATAAGTCATGCTTTTTCTGAAAAACAAGATGGAGACAAAATTGCGTATCCCTATACAAAATGTGTGATTTTTCCTCAAGTGAATCGGGATACACCATATGATCATCATGTGGTTAATGGTATTTTTCCATCATATGATACTTGATTTTGTCACGGAGAGTCTCTAAATAGATCAAATAATACTCAAGTAACTAATTGTAGTCAGTCAACTTTAAGAGGTGATGATATGAGAGGAATGATACATGATGCCTTTGGAGGTTGTACACAATCTATCGATATTGATGTCGATGAAAGGGTCAATATGGAGCCAAACCTATAGGAAAATTCTACTCATACGTCTGGAAATTAATCTCATCCAGAGATTGATAAATTTGAATGACTCATGAAGGAGGCAAATGAAGACCTATATCATAGATGTAAGAATTTTAACAAATTGTTCTTTTTGCTACATAACTATTGTACAAAATGCATGTACAAATGGTCAAATGAATTTTTTTATTCTTTCCTTCGACTATTGAAGGATGTTTTGCCAGAACGGGAAACATTACCTTCTTCTTTATATGAGACCAAAAAGATAGTTGAACGTTTGGGCTTAAAGTATAAAAAGATTCATGCTTGTCCCAATGATTGTATGCTTTTCAAAAAAGAGTTTGCTAGTAAGGATATCAATGAATGCAAAATTTATGGAGCTTCTAAATAGAAAAATAAGGTTAAGAAAATTTAGCCAAGGTCCTAAGGTATTTTCCTTTAAAACCAAGACTACAAAGATTATTTATGTCTTCAAAACCTTCTAAGATAATGTGGTGGCATCATCAAGAGCGAAACAAAGATGGGATTCTACGACATCCTACAGATTCTGAAGCTTGATAAAGTTTTCATAGCAAGTATCCTGAATTTGCTGAAGATCCTGGCAATGTTTGTTTGGGATTAGCTTCTGATAGGTTTAATCCATTTGGCACTATGTGAATTGTTCATAGTACTTGGCCTGTGATTTTAATGCCATATACCCTTTCACCATGGTTGTGCATGAAATAAGAGTTTTTTATTCTGTCCTTACTTACTCCTGGATCAAAATCACCTTGCAGTAATATTGATTTCTTTTTTCAACCACTAATAGAGGAGTTGAATGAATTATGGAGTGTCGGGGCAGAAACATACAATGCGTCTACAAAGGATACATTTCAAATGAGAGCAGCTCTCATGTGGACTATAAATGATGTTCCAGCATAGGGTACTATTTATGGATGGAGCACTTATGGCCGGTTTGCATGCCCTTCTTGCAACATACACACTCCATTGAAAAGTCTCAAACATGGCAAGAAATTTTGTTTTATGGGACATCGACGTTTCTTGAAGTATGGACACAACTATCAAAATGATGCAAAATCATTTGATGGGACAAAAGAAACAAGAGTTGCATCTTGCGCAATATCTGGGTCACAAGTGCTGGATCAAGTTAAATATATAAAGTTTATTCTAGGCAAGTCAAGTGCTAGTGGGGTAATGAAAAATACATGGAAAAAGAGGAGCATATTTTTTTATCTTTCTTATTGGGAGTATAGCTCGGTGAGCCATAATCTTTATTTAATGCACATAATGATTGTGATAGCATATTATATGGACTACTGGTTCTGGGTAAACAGTCAAAAGACAATATAGAAGCACGATTGGACTTGAAGGAGATGAAAATAAGACCAAGCTTATGGTCGCAATATCGAGCTAGTGGGAGAGCATATTTTCCTCCTACTTATTTCACTATGTCTTCAAATGAAAAAGAGATGTTTTATGAAGTACTACAAAATGCCAATTTTTCACACGGCTATGCCTCTAATATCTCACGTTTGATTCGCAAGCGAAAGATATCTGGACTAAAACTCATGATTGCCATGTTATAATGCAAGAACTTCTTCCTCTTCCCTTGCGGAGATCAATAGCTAAAAGAGTTAAATCTATTTAATTGAACTATGCACATTCTTTCATGTTTTATGTAGCAAAGTTCTAAAACTAGAAGAGTTAAAATTACTTAAAGAAAAAATTCCAGAAACATTTTCCACTATGGAGAAACTCTTTCCCCCAGGATTCTTTACTATTATGTTACACTTGGTTACTCACTTGGAAACTGAGCCTAAACTTGCCGGTCTAGTACATTATCGCTGGATGTACTCAATTGAGAGGTATGAATTATATCACTGAATCTTTATTATATATATATCTTTAATTGTTAAATATTAAAATATAAAACTAATAACATTACATTATTCCATAGGTACTTGGGTACTTTAAAATCATATGTTCGTAATCGTGCATGTCCAGAAGGTTCAATAGAAGAATCATACATAGCAAATGAATGTTTGGCATTTTTCTCACGATATTTGGAGGGTGGAGATTCAAAGTCTGATTGTTCAACAAGATGCAATGATGAGATTGAGCATGAAACTAGTAAAGACGGATATCTTTTTCCTACTATTGGAAAGTCATACAGTGGAGTAGATGTAGATGAAATAGATAAGAAAACATTATTGCAAGTACATCAACATGTGCTTTTCAATTCTGAGTCAGAAGTGGTTGAGAGTTATAAAAAGTAAGTGTTATATCTATTGTTGATGTAATACCCCGGAAACTAGTGAACTAAACTAGAGAGTTCTAGAGCCTTGTGTTAGGGTATTAAAGTTTCGTATGAGGGTTAAAATCGTAATAATAATTCCCGCACTTAGAATGAGGGTTTTAGGGTTAGGGCGTCAAGGTACGACCCCCCAAAGACCATCCAAGGGGTCCTTGAGGAGGGCCTCAAAACAGCCTCAAAAGCTGTCAAAAAGCAGTCACCTACGAAGCCATCGATGGCCAGTAGATGGACCCACACCCCGTGGGTTGGGGTCGTGGGTCAAGGCCTGCTCTTTCATGCAACTTTTAGCTCCAGTACTCCACCCACAAAGGACCAGTACGGTCCGTAGACCCACCCACGGTCCATGGGTGGAGGTCTTGTGGGTTGGGGCAGAATTTTAGTAAAGTGTTTTAAGTTAGGGGCTTAGGGGTTAATTGGTAATTAGTTAGGGGTTAAGTGAGGCCGGTTAGTTTGTTATTAAACCACCTATATAGGCCTAATAGAGCCCTAAACTAAGGGAATAAATTCATTCTTCCAAGACCCCAAATTCTCCTTAAATAAGGTTCACTTGCTAAGGCTCCACTAAAAAATGCTCTTTTTCAAGAGAGAGGTTTAAGGCGCATTAATCACTCCTTGAAGAAGGGAAGTAATTCCCTCTCCATAAGTGAAGAAGAAGAAGAAGAGGAAGAGAAGGAAGTAGGGAATATTTCCTCCATTGTTTCAAGCTTGGTTAGGGCTTTGAATTAGGGTATGTTAGCTTAATCATCTATGGGTTCTTCCACCCATAGAGCCCCCTAGGTTTTCCCCCAATTGTGAAGTCAAAATCCAACTCTAGCTAGGGTTTCTTCCTACATTATGGGTGGTGTTTAGGTATGATTCAAATTAAGTGGATAATATCTAATGAGGAATGAATTAGCATTGAATTATGATGAATTTATGTGATATCTATGGCTAACCCTAGTCTAATTGATGAATTTGATATTGTGTGGGTTTATGCCATGAAAGGTGAAATTGAAGGTTCATAGGTGATCTTCAAAATCAATGTCATGTGTAGTAATTGTTGAAGGTTAGGAATATATAATCATGAATTGAACTAGACTTTATTGAATATGAAGGACCATAACTAGTAAAGTTGAAATAGAACCTTTATGATCAATTATGACTAGAATCACCTAATAATGAAGAATGTGATTAGAATACCTTGAAATCTAGGTATAATGAAGATAGTAAGAAGTAAATCTTGAGAATAAGGCTTGTAGTCATCAATGTTAGGGCTTTAGGGGTAAAGCTAATATGAGGTGATCTTGTTATGTATTGTTTCTCCTTTACACACTTAGGCATAAATATGCTAGGAGATCCAAGGTTCACTCACATAGAATGATTCTAGGTTGGATTAATAACCTAAAGTGAATCAAAGCTTGTTAGTCTAGAATAGCTTGAAGTTGTGGCATATGTTCCCTTCATGTATAGCTTGACTTGGTAAGACAAGACCAAGATTGATAGCTTCGGATTGAGGATCTACACTCTCCTAAGGATAGCTTCGGATTGAGGATCTACACTCTCCTAAGGGTAGCTTGACTTAGCATTGCCAGATGCATGTCTAGGGTATCTTGAGTTAGGGATAGTCATGGTAGCCTAGGATTGAGGATCTATACTCCCCTAAGGATAGCTTGAACTAGCATTATTAGGATGCCTTCATGACAACATGACTTGGTTTGGCCAAGACCATTTCATGGTAGCTTAGGATTGAGGACTTATACTCTCCTAAGGGTAGCTTAGAATTGAGGATCTACACTCTCCTAAGGGTAGCTTGACTTAGCATTGCAAGATGCATGTCAAGGGTATCTTGAGTTAGGGATAGTCATGGCAGCCTAGGATTGAGGATCTATGCTCTCCTAAGGGTAGCTTGAACTCTAATTATTAGGATGCCCTCATGATAGCATGACTTGGTTTGGCCAAGACCATTTAATAGCAGCTTAGGATTTAGGATTTATACTCTCCTAAGGGTAGCTTAGGATTGAGGATCTACACTCTCCTAAGGGTAGCTTGACTTAGTATTATAAGATGCATTTCAAGGGTAGCTTGAGTTATGAGTAGTCATGGTAGCTTAGGATTGAGGACATATACTCTCCTAAGGGTAGGTTAGGATTGACAATCATACTCTCCTAAGGGTAGCTTATATTAGCATCATAGTGTGCTTGTAAGAGTAGCATGACTTAGTTGGTCTAAGACTATTTCATGGTAGCTAGGATGGAACAGTTGTACCCATCCTAGAATAGGTTGGACTTCCATGATAGTGTGCCTTCCAAGGTAGTTAGTTTAGCTTAATATTGTTATGTTAGCAAGATTATATCATGGTATAGCCTATTAGGGTGCTATTCCTTGGTAGCCTTGAATTGAGAAATAGAATTCATTCATGTGTTGTGACTTGCCTTGTACTAAATAGAGAAGTACCTTAAATGACTAATGGTAAATAGTAAAGAGAGACTAGTCCCCAACTAGTGAGTATGTATGATAGCCTAATGTGGTACTTCGTGTGGATAGTAGTATGGGATGCTATTCATACATTTCACAAGTATGACTTGAAGCTACTTATGAAGTGTTCTCTTATATAGTACATACTTAGGTGGGGTTGCTATAATTTCCTTCCATGATATGATTAACTAAAGGTGATAGTTCACTTGTCTATATGAAGTAAGCTAATAATGAGACCAAAGGAGGGTAAGTATGACTAGGATGACTTCAAGGTTATGCTTAGTGTGAAGGGTAGTATGGGATGCCTTTCATGCATTGCACAAGTGTGCTTTGAGGTTACTTAGGAGTATGGAGCCCTTATGCTATAAAAGCTTAAAGACTTGACCATGTATATTAAACTATGCTTAATATGACCAAAAAGGGATACTTGGCTTGGGTGGTATTATGTGATGTTATTCATGCATTGCACATGTGTGCTTTTAGGTTACTTGAGAGTAGTTCTATTATGGTATAGATGACTAAAGAGTTGAATAATTCTTATATGATGCTTATGTTGGAGACTTTGTTTATTATTATGATATTGTCTCTTATGCTTGTAGTTTATGTTTCGTGAAGTATTTCATATGATTATGGATTATGTCTTATATTGACCAACCCTTGTCTTAAGCTCTTATGATTATGCTAGCTAACATATTTAGTACATTTTGTACTAATGCATACTTTGCCTACATTCTCATCAAATGTAGGGTTTTGAGATTAAGTTCTATTCTCGGAGATAAGTTTCTAGAAGGAGCAAAGTAGTTGAATATTTTGGTAAGTCCTCATAGCTTCGAGGGAAAAATCCACTAGTTCCTTTATGTCTTATATTTTCATGTTGAGACTATTGTATGGGGTGTCTCCCAAAAGTTTTATTTTGAAGTTGTATTAGACGGTTTGAGACAAAGTATAGTAAAGACTTCCACTTGCATTTTATAAAGACTTCGAGTGTATGGATAAAGTTTTAAAAATTTCCGCACTTTTCTATTATCTTATGTTATGATATGCTAAGGTCTTGTATGAGACCCCTTCTGGGTCAAGTACGCCATGTTACATCTAGGATGTACCCCTGGGTCGTGACAGTTGATTAAGTGTGTATTACTTCATTTGATAACAAAGTTGATATTATGAATCACATGAACCGAGAACATATTGCTGAAATCAAGAGATCACATTGTAAGCGTCCTTTGACACAACATTAACTTGATCGCATGCATTTTGATACATTTAGAGAGTGGTTCAAGGAGAAAGTAAGTGGTATGACTAGGTTATCTGTTACCTTATTTATTTTACTAGTCCTTCTATCAAAATTTATAGTTGTATCTTTATATTTGGTTAGGTAAAAGAGTTGGAGGTCACATCTGATATCTTAAAGAATATAAAAGTTCTTGCAAAAAGGCCGAGTTACATTGCAAAAAGATTTAATAAGTATGATTTATATAACGGATATTGGTTTGGAACAAAACAAAGTGAAGAGTACCTAGAAACACAAAATAGTGGTGTTATGGTCATTCCAAAAACCTAAAGTTACACAAGTTCAAGCGACAATGCTCGAAAGTCTGCAAATATCTCATAATATGGTAGATTGAATGACATTGTGGAGTTAAACTATAACACCCCATATCTGAAAATAGACCATATTGCAGATTTTAAAAGCTACAGGTGCCACCGACGGGCACCACCTATGGACCGTAGGGTACCCACGATCCGTGCTGGGTTGGTCCCGACAATAGTTAAGTCAGGGGTCTTTTGGTGTTTTCTTTATGCGTCGAACCCCTAAACTACGCCATTTAACCCCTAAACTACGTAGTTTTGGTTAGTTTTAGGTTAGAAACATAATTAGAACTTACCCAAGTTAGATCATTCACCAAAACATAGGAATTTAGAGCGTAGAGGGAAGAAAGAGGTGACCAAACCCTAGTTCAGGAATGCAAGAAGATTCCATCAGTTACAGTCCCCAAATCGAAAGATTTCTCCGCGGAATTCGTCACCAGGTATGTGGGATTTCACTAGTGGGTTCCTTTCACCCATTAGGTCCTTAGTTTTCAGTCAAATTCTTGATTCCCTCATTATTATCTAGACTTAGGGTTTATTGAATGTTAGAATTGTTGGGTTTTCAGCTATTAGAATGATCTAAATTATATCATATCGTTATAGTAATTTGTTGCCCAGATTCGTGGATAAATGCAGAACCCTAGCTAGGTAGTTCCTTTAGTTCATGAATTACACATGCTAGGTCAGTAAATTCAGTTATATATAAACATGCCTCAGATTTCGAATGCATTATTATCAGTATATAAATGTTGCATTCTCAGTTTGCATGTCAATTTTGAGCTATCCAATATTACAGTATTTCAGTCATAAAGTGTTTGCATGCCGAGTAGACTAGTATCAGTCACCCTCAAGTCCCAAAACTACGTGCCCCGTAGGTACTAAGTCCCCTCTGTGGGCATCATTTTAGTGATCACGCCAGCATGCCTCTATACCTATGGCAGGGTGTATTGGGTCCTCTCGATGGGGCATATACATCGGACTCCACATTTAGATCATGTTGTTTTATGTCGGTTATTATTAGCTCTCTTACAATTCAGTCAGATTCTATTGCATTGACCATGTTATTAGTATAGTTAAGAAATCAGTCCCAGCATGTTATAAACTTGGTCATTGCATTCAGTATTTCATTTTTAGTATTCTCAATTGTATCATGCTTATCTCATGTCATTCTTCATATATATTTTTGGTTTCATTTATGTTATTATTCAGCTTTACTCTATCCTGCATGCTAAGAACCTTTCAAGTACTGACGCATACTCTGCGCTATATCTTCTTGTAATTTAGGTTCAAGTCCTCAGCACTCAGATCACGTATAGATCGGTTCCCGATCTTCAGTTCAACAACATCAGTGGTGAGTCCTCATTCTTCGAGGATGATTGACATGATTGTCTTTCTTTGCTTTCAGTTTTAGTTTCAATCTTTTGCTAGATTTAGCTGGGGCATGTCCCAGCACTTCTAGTCAGTTTAGAGGCTTATTTCAGACATAGTTAGTTTCCGCTTTAGTGTTAGAGTTTGACTTTTCAGTTGTATTTCAAACTCTCAGTTATCTTTATTAAAATTTAGCATATGGGTATTCCCCATCATTTTAGTTCATTATGATTTAGCTTCCGCACAGTTTTATTACTCAGTTTATCTTTAGTATGCTCATGATTATGCCAGCAGGATTATCTTGGGCTCACTCGTGATCCTAAGTCCCATGTTGCGTTGAGGGGGTAGCCTCGGGGAGTGACCAACTTTGTATTAGATCATTAGGTTTAAGTGTCCTAGGATGTCTAAACAACACTTAGTAGAGTCATTTTCATGTGTGTGAAGTGCACCACATCTAATGAGAAGGAGGGTGCAAAGTGTTTTAGGAAGAACTTCAATTTCTTTGTTACTCTTATCGTGCCTAACGTATGATATAATTCCTCACTTTGACTTGTCGTTTTGCATTTCAGATCATGCCTCCTCGTAGAGCTTATGGAAGGGGTGCGAATGCACACAATGATAACGCAGCTCCTCCAGTCCCAGATTATGAAGTTTTGAATGCTGAATTTTAGAATGATGTCCAGTTGTTGGCTCAGAGTGTGATCAACCAGAACAATCAGCGGGTTCCAGTTCCGGCATGTACTAATGTTGGGTCAGCTGCAGCTAGAGTGCGAGGTTTTATTAGGATGAATCAGCTTGAGTTCTTAGGATCGCAGATTGGTAAAGATCCCCAAAATATCATAGATGAGGTCAAGAAGGTCTTTGAAGTGATGCAGGTAACTGAGAATGATCGGGTTGAGTTAGCATCTTACCAACTTAAGGATGTGGCTCATATCTGGTATACTCAGTGGAAAGAGAACAAGGGTACAGATGGAGCTCCTATCACTTGTGATTGCTTTAGTGAAACCTTTTTGGACATGTTCTTCCCAAGAGAGCTAAAGGATGCAAAAGATTAGGAGTTAATGAACTTGAGGCAAGGTAACATGATAGTCCAAGAGGATGGACTCAAGTTCACCCAGCTCTCCAGGTATGCTCCTCACATGGTTGCAAATTTTAGGGCCCAAATGAACAATTTTCTATATGGAGTGCCAGACTTAGTGAAAATAGAGTACATGAATGCTATGTTACTGGAAAATATGAACATCTCTAGGCTCATCACTCATGCTCAGCAAGTTGAGAGAGATAATCTTAGGGAGCAGGCTAAGGAGAACAAGAAGGCTAGGACTGGGAACTATGAGTATTCCCAATAGAATCGAGTGGTGGAAATCGTTCGCAGTCCCAACAGAAATTATCGGCTCCAGCACCTTCATTAGCTAATGTTCCATCCTCCAAGTTTAGACATGATCAGAAAGGTAGGGCATCGGGCTCTAAATCTCAGGAAAGTGTTTCTGGCATCATAACCTACCCAACTTGTCCTAAATGTGGTAAAAACCATCTGGGCGAGTGTCTTGTAAGAAAGAAATGATGTTTTGGGTCTGGTCAGTCTGGTCACATGTTGAGAGATTGTCCTTCTAAACAAGGTTAAGGAGGCAATACTAGTAGAGATCAGTCTACAACTTCAACAACACCAACAAGTCGCTCGACTCAGTAGGGTAACTCATCTGGTACAGGTGGTGGACAACACCAAAATAGGTTGTATGCTCTTCAGGCTCGCCAGGATCAGGAAGATTCCCCTGATGTAGTCACTGGTACGTGACGAGTCTTTAATCTCAATGTTTATGTTTTGTTAGATCCAGGGGCTACTCTTTCCTTTGTAAATCCTTATATAGCAGTCAAATTTAGTGTTAGTCCAGAAACTCTCTCAGAACCTTTGTCAGTCTCTACTCCAGTCGATGACCCAATTATAGCTAAACTAGTATGTAGAAATTGCCCTGTCACAGTCTCTCAGAAAGTCCCCTCAGCAGATCTTGTAGAGTTAGAAATGGTAGACTTCGATGTCATTCTAAGCATGGATTAGTTACATTCCTGTTATGCCGCAGTCGATTGTAGAACTAGGATTGTTCGTTTTCAGTTTCCAGATGAACCAATCTTAGAATGGAAGGGTAGTAGTCTAGCACCTATGGGTCAATTCATTTCTTACCTTAAGGATAGAAAGATGATCTCTAAGGGTTATTTCTATCATCTAGTTCGGGTTAAGGATTCAACCTCTGAAACTCCAACTATTGAGTCAGTTCCTGTAGTCAATGAGTTTCCAGAAGTATTTCTAGAATAACTTCCCGGAGTTCCTTTCAAAAGGGAAATCGACTTTGGAATTGATCTCCTTCCAGATACCCATCCTATCTCTATTCCTCCTTACAGAATGGCTCCAGTAGAGCTTAAGGAATTGAAAGAGAGGTTGAAAGACCTTCTAGATAAGGGTTTTATCAGACCTAGTATTTCGCCATGGGGTGTACCAATGTTGTTCGTGAAGAAGAAAGATGGTTCTCGCAGAATGTGCATTTACTATAGGAAGTTGAACAAGGTCACAATCAAGAATTAGTATCCCATCCCCAGGATTGATGACTTGTTTGACCAACTTTAGGGTGCTAGTCATTTCTCAAAGATAGACCTCAAATCGAGTTATCATAAGCTCAAAGTTAGATATAGTGACATTCCAAAGACAACCTTCAGAACTCGGTATGGTCATTATAAATTTGTTGTTATGTCATTTGGACTAACCAATGCTCTTACAGCTTTCATGGTTTTGATGAACAGGGTATTCAAGAAGTATTTGGACTTGTTCGTTATCGTCTTTATTGTTGATATCCTCATTTACTCTAGGAATGAGGAAGAACATGTGAATCATTTGAGGGTTGTTCTGCAAACTCTCAAAGATTGCCAGTTATTCACTAAGTTTAGCAAATGCGAGATTTGGTTGCAATCTGTCGCTTTCCTTGGGCATATTGTGTCTAGTGAAGGGATCTGAGTGGATTCTCAAAAGATTGAAGCAATGAAACACTGGCCCAGACCTACCGCTCCTACAGATATCAGAAGTGTCTTGGGTATAACGTGTTACTACCAAAGGTTCATGGAAGGGTTTTCATCCATAACCTCTCCATTGACTAAGTTCACTCAGAAGAAAGTCAAGTTTCAGTGGTCAGATGATTCTGAGAAAAGCTTTGCAGAATTGAAAACTAGGTTGACTATAACTCATGTTTTGACTATACCAGAGGGGTCAGACGATTATATTACTTATTGTGATGCATCCAGAGTCGGCCTAGGTTGTGTGTTGATGCAGTGAGGTAAGCTTATTATAGCTTATGCTTCTATAAAGCATAAGGTGCCTGAGAAGAACTATCCAACTCATGACGTCGAGCTTGCAGCAGTGGTGTTTGCGCTTAAGATTTGGAGAGATTATTTGTATGGTGTTCACGTTGATGTGTTCACAAACCACAAGAGCCTTCAGTATGTGTTCACCCAGAAAGAGTTGAATCTTCGCCAGAGGAGATCGCTTGAATTCCTCAAGGATTATGATATGAGTGTGCATTACCATCCTGGTAAGGCTAATATAGTAGCAAATGTTCTTAGTAGATTATCTATGGGTAGTGCAGCACATGTTAAGGAAGAAAGAAAGGAGCTAGCAAAAGATGTTCACAAGCTATCTCGCTTGGTAGTTCATCTTATGAGCATATCAAACAGTGGTGTAACAGTTCAGAATGGGTCAGAATCTTTGTTGGTAGTGGAAGTTAAGGAAAAGCAAGACAGTGATCCGATATTGCTTCAACTTAAGGGTGCAGTCCATCAACAGAGAGTTGAGGTTTTCTCCCAAGGGAGAGATGGTGTGCTTTGCTATCACGGTCTATTATGTGTTCCTGAGGTGGGCGAGTTGAAATAGTAGATTCTGCCAGAAGCCCATAGCTAAAAATATTCTATTAATCTAAGCGCCACTAAGATGTACCGTGATATGCGGGAAGTATTTTGGTGGAATGACACGAAAAGAGATATCGCAGATTTTGTGGCTAAGTTCCCCAATTGCCAGCAAGTCAAGGTAGAACATCAGAAACTAGGAGGTATGACTCAAGAGATTTACATTCCTACTTGTAAGTAGGAACTGATCAACATGGACTTCATCAAAAGTTTACCTCGTACTCGCAGACAGCATGACTCCATTTGGGTGATAGTGGATAGAGTTACTATGTCTTCACGTTTTTTGCCGGTGAAGACTATAGATTCAGCGGAGGACTACGCCAAGATTTACATTAATGATATAGTTAGGTTGAATAGGGTCCCTTTGTCTATCATCTCAGATAGAGGTCCTCAATTTATCTCTCATTTCTGGAAGTCATTTCAGAAAGGTCTTGGTACTCAAGTTAACCTTAGCACAACATTTCATCCGCGGACGGATGGTCAGGCAGAGCGTACCATTCAGACCTTAGAGGATATGTTGAGAGCCTTTGTGATCGATTTCAAGGGTAGTTGGGATGATCACATTCCTCTTATAGAGTTCACACAATAATAGTTACCATTCCAGCATTCAGATGACCCCTTATGAGGCGTTGTATGGGTGTAGATGTAGATCTCCAGTTGGTTTGTTTCAAGTAGGTGAAGCAGCCTTGATAGGACCAGATTCAATTCATGATGTTATGGAAAAAGTGCAACTCATCAGGGATAGACTTAAGACAGCCCAGAGTTACCAGAAGTCCTATGCAGATGTAAGCAGAAGGGAACTAGAGTTCCAAGTTGATGATTGGGTTTTCCTGAAAGTGTCGCCTATGAAAGGGGTGATGAGATTTGGCAATAAAGGAAAGCTCAGTCCTAGATATGTAGGCCCATACAAGATCTTGAAAAGGGTTGGTAAAGTGGGTTATGAGTTAGAGTTTCCAATAGAACTAGCAGCAGTGCATCCGATTTTCCATATTTCGTTGTTGAAGAAGTGTGTGGGTTACCCAGCGTCTATTCTGCCTTTGGAAAGTGTGGCTGTGAAGGATAGTCTCACTTATGAAGAGGTAACAGTTAAAATCCTTGATCGTCAGGTTCGAACGTTAAGAAACAAAGAAGGCGTTTTTGTCAAGGTTTTGTGGAGGAGTCGGTCCGTAGAGGGAGCTACTTGGGAACCCAAAACAGCCATGAAGCCCAAGTATCCTCACCTCTTTACTTCCGATTCCATTCCAGATTGAGGTGATAGTTCCTCTTCAGTTTTTCATTCATTCATGCGTAGCTTCAGTCTTAGTATCATGTTCCTTCAGTTTCCACTTGCATTTTCAGCATATTTGCATGTTCTTGGAACTTAGTTAAGTTAGAAATCAGTTTCTAGTGTTTAGTGGTAGGGTTGCAGCTCTTTCCGTCCATCTCCAGATAGTTTAGTCTTCATTCGAGGACAAATGTTTCCAAGGGGGAGATAATGTAACACCCCGTATCCGAAACAAACCAGATTACAGATTTCAAAAGCTATAAGTGCCACCGACGGGCACCACCTATGGACCGTAGGGTGACGCACGGTCTGTGCTGGTGGTCTGTAGATGGTCATTGTAGCCCTCCCCAGAAACAGAGCCAAAAATTCCTCTACGGGTCAACCCACGACCAGGACCTACGAACCATTGGTGGGACCATGATTCATGTACCAGATCCGTGGATTGAGGTCCCCAGAAAACTCCAACTCAGGACCAGGACCTACGGACCACAAGTGGGACCACGATCTGTGGACTAGGTCCGTCGGTTGGCCCCGATAGCAATTAAGTCAGGGGTCTTTTGGTCTTTTTCTTATGCGTTAGACCCCCAAACTACATCGTTTAACCCCTAAACTATGTAGTTTTGGTAAGTTTTAGCCTAGAAACATAATTAGAACTTACCCAAGTTTGATCATTCATCAAAACATAAGAATTTAGAGCGTAGAGGGAAGAAAGAGGCAACCAAACCCTAGTTCAAGAACGCAACAAGATTCCATCAGTTCCTGCCCCAAAATCAAAAGATTACTCCGTTGAATTCGTCACTAGGTATGTGGGATTTCACTAGTGGGTTCCTTTCGCCCATTAGGTCCCTAGTTTTCAGTCAGATTCTTGAATTCCTTATTATTATCTAGACTTAGGGTTTCTTGAATGTTAGAATTGTTGGGTTTTCAGCTGTTAGAATTATCTAAATCATATTATATCGTTATAGTAATTTTTTGCACAGATTCATTCATAAATGCAGAACCCTAGCTATGTAGTTCCTTTAGTTAATGAATTACACATGCAAGGTCAGTAAATCCTGTTATATATAAACATGCCTTTCGAATGCATTATTATCAGTATATAAATATTGCATTATAAGTTTGCATGTCAGTTTTGAGCTTTCCAATATT
Source organism: Solanum chiquidenum (assembly GCA_029582725.1). Classification (NCBI taxonomy): domain Eukaryota; kingdom Viridiplantae; phylum Streptophyta; class Magnoliopsida; order Solanales; family Solanaceae; genus Solanum; species Solanum chiquidenum. Next base: position 45,052 of record JAJOOS010009599.1, on the reverse strand, counting down.
ATAGTAATTCAGTCATAAAGTGTTATTTACTTAATCGTATGGGAAGCTTAATTACGAGTGGACTAGGGTCAGTCACCCTTAAGTCCTATAACTACGTGCCCCGTAGGTTATAAGTCTCGTTTGTGGGCATCATTTTAGTAATAATGTCAGCATGCCTCTATACCTGTGGCAAGGTGTATTGGGTCCTCTCGATGGGGCGAATACATCGGACTCCATATTTAGCTCATGTGATTTTATGTCGGTTATTAGTAGCTCCCTTACAGTTCAGTCAGATTCTATTGCATTGACCATGTTATTAGTTTAGTTCAGAAATTAGTCCCAACATGTTATAAACTTGGTTATTGCATTCTGTATTTCATGTTCAGTATTCTCAGTTGTATCATGCTTATCGTATGTCATTTTTCAGATATATGTTTGTTTTTAGTTATGTTATTATTCAACTTTACTCTATCCTGCATACTCAGTACCTTTCAAGTACTGACATATACTCTGCGCTACATCTTCTCGTGATGTAGGTGCAGGTCCTCAACTGTCAGATCACGCATAGATCAGTTCCCGATCTTCAGTTCAGTAGCATTAGTAGTGAGTCCTCATTTTTCGAGGACGAGTGACATGATTGTCTTTCTTTTCTTTCAGTTTCAGTTTCAGTTTTTGCTAGATTTAGCTGGGGCATGTCCCAGCACTTCTAGTCAGTTTAGAGGCTTATTTCAGACATAGTTAGTTTCAGCTTTAGTGTTAGAGTTTGACTTTTCAGTTCTATTTAAAACTCTTAGTTATCTTTATTTAGATTTAGTATATGGGTATTCCCCATCATTTCAGTTCATTATGATTTAGCTTATACACAGTTTTATTGCTAAGTTTATCTTTAGTATGCTCATGATTATGCCAGCAGGGTTAGCTTGGGGTCACTCGTGATCCTAGGTCCTGTGTTGTGTCCAGGGGGTAGCCTCGAGGCGTGACATAAACTATTACGAAGAATTTAAGGTTATCTTATTTAAGTGTGATTGGGTTGATGTAACCAAAGGTAGAGGAGTTATGGAAGATTACTTGGGTTTCACAGTTGTGAATTTTTCACACTCGACTATTCTAGTGATCAAGATCATCATGAACCCTTTATTTTGTTGAACAAGCTCAACAAGTACTATTTTTGCAAGATCCTCAAGATCATGAATGGTTTGTCCCTAGGTTAATTAGACCTTGAGATATTTTTGATATGGGAGAGGAAAATAGTTTGCAACCCAAGTCATCAATGTAGAGTGATTCTACTTACTTGGTTAGCTTAGGAAATTCCCATGTTTAAGAGTTGGATAATAATGATTGGGTAAGAGGTGGAGTTGATGGGATAGTAATAGTTATGGAAGTACATACTCAAGCTTCTCCAAATAATGGTGAGGCTAATCTCGAGGGAAGAAATGATATTTAAAATGAAAGTGATCCTGATGATAGGTGGTTATAGAACATGAATGTGGGTTAGATACAAATTTTTCATATTTGTGTTGGTTTATTAGTGAATGTTTTGAGTGAACTTTCTGTGCTTGTATTTTCTTTTATTTTATTATTTTATCCCTTGGATTGTGAAGTGTCAATGTGTTCTGATGAATTGATTTTTTTTATTTCTAGTGCATTAGTATGTGTTTTCAAAACTTAAGACGATAATGCTTTCTCTTTTATTGGATGTTGTCATGTAATATTGCTACTAGTACAACTTAATTCATCTACATAGTTATTTCATTTTACATAAGAAATTATGCAAACTACAGGTCACAACAAATTGAACTTTCAACTACAAAATGATGAACGTCTGCGACAATATGTTGAGTCATTGATGGATGAATGGAACATCGATCAAGCCTTGCCTTATATTGAACAACTGATAAATAGTGAGCATCACTCTCAAACCCAAGATCACGATGATCAATCTATTGAGTTGACTAATTCTGTTGGTGGCACTAATGAATAGGTAATACTTTCTAATATGTCTACTTCTTATTGGTTATACATGCGAGGAAAAACTCTGTGACTGCAATGAGCAGAAATCTCACTCACGGGCCTAAACGACGAGCAAACACTCGAACGTGAGAGCAAGGAATCACCCAACCAATGGATGAACTCAAAGGGGGTAGGGAAGCAAGCCATTCCCAATAATCTCCACGAAATACCATGATTCCCGAACGAACCGAGGGAGAGTCGAGGCATGAAAACACTTATCTATGATCTGCTTATTTCCAAGTATGTATCATCCACTGCGTTATCTGCCATCTCTGTGGCCGCCAAAAGCCTACCCTCTCTCGGATATTTAGTGGGTTGGCCGGGGAAGAGATCCGGACGAACCTTCCAACAAGCAGAATAGAAGTTGACATGGAACTGAAGAGTTTTTTATCCACTTATTGTTTCTATTCAATATACTGGTTGTTAAATAGTTGATCCATCTTTGTTCAACAGTTCTTAATTTTTTGTTACTATGGTCCATTCTCTGTATATTTCAGTGTGAAAAGCTAAAAGATGTTAACATTTTCTTTTAACTTGACATTGTACTGTTGTAGTTTTCTGTCAAATAACGTCTTTGATTTTTTGCTTGTACAAATGCACAGGTAAAGCAAATTACCACATCTCTATAGATTATAAATAATAACATAAGAAAATGAGAGTCATGTAATAGATGAGTCACAAAGCTTTCTTCAGCCACATCTTCAAATTATGTCGGTGTAATTATGTTCAAAAAACTGTTTCAAAGAAAGAATGAGTTGGATATCATTTCCATCCTGAGCCATCTTAGAAACAACTAGTGAGTCAAGTTCAAGAATAAGAGTTGTGTAACCTTTAAGATTTTTCTTGCGTAACTGTATAATTCAAGAATCTCTACACTCTGGTACTCCAGAATTTCAGCAGAGTGAACATCTAAGTAAGACATAATTTAAAAAAGATACATCAGGTAGGCAACATGCATAATATATTGTTTTTGTTTTCTATTGTTTTGACGTGATACTATTATTTAACATATTGCAAAGCATCTCTCAATTGTTTAACAATATAATTTTTTATCATTTGATGTCCTTCAATTGTTTTTCCTTCTAGGTAATTAAGAGACAAGAAAGGTATATGGACCCACTTTACTAAAAGATATTTGGAAAATTCCTCCGCTAAAAATAGTTGATGTGCTGTTTAATAATCGTAATTTAGTTATTGGAAAAGAGGGTCGAAAGGTTTCTAGCTTTCTAGGAATTATTGCAAGAACTCAAGAATAACACCCCTACACGTAGATGATTGGAGAATTTTCAACAATGAGGAAAAGAAGAAATTGCTGAATTTTGTGAGGGTATGGTGTAGTTATTATTAGGAGGTGAGCAAGGTCTGTTATACATGATTCTATTTTCTAAATGTGGGCTTTATTTTTTTTAGAAGAAGTTCTTTATCCCAAAATGCGGAGAAGCCTTTGTCTTAAAGTCACTAGGAAAGAAATGGAAAGATTACAAGTGTAAGTTAAAAGGTAACCATATTCTAAAGTATAAGACTAAAGATGCTTTCTTGTAAAATAGAATGTAAACCAAGTGTTGAACACCAAAGAAGGCTAAACCCACCGATGCAAAAAGTTGTGAAGAAAGAAATCATCAAGTGGCTTGATGCGGGTGTGGTATATCCCATTGCAAATAGCAAATGAGTGAGTCCCATGCAATGTGTACCAAAGAAAGGAAGCATCACGATAGTTCCAAATGAAAAAGGGGAACTTGTGCCTATAACACCGGTTATTAGGTGGTGTGTATGCATGGACTACCAAAAATTTGAATGCATGTACTAAGAAAGACCATTTTCCTATGCCATTTATGGACCAAATGCTTGATACGCTAACGAGGCGTGGATGGCATTGCTTTTTAGATGGTTATTCTGGGTACAACAAGATTTCTATTACACCGGAAGATCAAGATAAAACAACTTTTACATATCCCTATGGAATATTTCCTTTCAAAATAATGCCTTTTGGGTTGTGCAATGCTCCGACAACATTCCAACGATATATGCTTTCTATTTTCGCTGGATTATTTTTCGGTTGTTGGAAATTAATTGAAGAATATCTTGAACCCCTTGGGAAGGTACTACAAAGATGTGTTGAAACCAGTCTTGATCTAAATTGGGAGAAGTGTCATTCCATGGTCAAAAAAGGTATTCTTTTTGGGGCTTAAATTTTAGGAGAATGAATGCAAGTGGATCAAGCTAAAGTCAAAGTCACTACGAAATTACCCTTTCCTATTTAGATGAAAGGTGTCCAGAGTTTTCTAGGATATGAGGGTTTCTACATGCAGTTTATAAAGGATTTTTCCAAGGTAGCTCACCCCCTTTGCAAGTTACTAGAAAAAGAATCCACTTTCAACTATGATGAAGTTTGCTTAAAAGTATTTTTGTGCTTAAAAGAAAAACTAGTGTAAGCTTCAATCATTGTGTCTCCCGATTAGAGTATTTTGTTCGAACTTAGTGTTATGCTAGTGGTGTTTCTTTGGGAGTTGTTCTTGGTCAACGAAAAGGCAAGCTATTTCACTCGGTTTATTATGCAAGTAAAACCTTGAATGTAGTTCAAGAAAATTATACCGTCACTGAACAAGAATTTCTAGCGATGGTGTATGCTTACGAGAAATTTAGAGAGTATTTGTTGGGTACTAAAGTGGTGGTGCACATGGATCATGCTGCAATTCGATATTTCATGGCTAAGAAAGATGCAAAGCCAAGATTGACTCGTTGGGTGTTGTTGTTGCAAGATTTCGATTTTGAGGTCAAGGATCGAAAAAGGTGTCAGAACCAAGTGGCGAATCACTTGTCTCAACTGGAAACCAATATTATTGATCTCGGTGAGAGGGAAATTGAGGAAGCATTTTCCAATGAACCAGTGATGAGGTTAACCCATGGTAAATCACCCTGGTATGCTAACTTTGAAAACTATGTAGTGTGTGGGATTATGCCTGAGGGACTGATTTTTTAGCAACAAAACAAGTTCTTGTACGATGTAAAGAGGTACTTCTGAATGAACCGTACCTATTTAGGAAATGCGCGGACCAAATAATTAGAAGGTACGTACCAAAAGTTGAAATAAATGCAATTCTTGATGTTTGCCATGCATCACCAGTTGGTGGATATCATAGCGGGGTGCGCAAAACCGCCAAAGTGCTTCAAAGTACCATCATTATACCAAGATGCTCATTCTCTCGTTAAAAAATGTATTCAATGCCAAAATCATGGAGGAGTATCAAGAAAGCATGAGTTGCCTCTTCATCTTATTCTAGAGGTAGAATTATTTTATGTCTGGGGAATCGACTTCATGGGACTATTTGTGATCTCTTTTGCAAATAAGTATATCTTGGTGGCGGTTGATTATGTTTATAAATGAGTAAAAGTTGTAGCTTTTCCCAACAATGCAGGGAAGAGTGTTGTGCTATTCTTGATGCGATATATTTTCACAAGGTTTGGTATTCCGCATGCAATTATCAGTGATAGAGGGTCTCATTTTTGCAACTAGTTGCTTACTTCATTATTGAGCAAATATGGAGTTAAGCATAAAGTTGCAATCCCCTATCATCCGCAGACAAGTGGCGAAGTTGAAGTATCAAATTGACAAATCAAGGGAATTCTGGCAAAAATAGTCAATGCAAATCAGACTAACTAGTCTCGAAAGATGGATGATGCTCTCTGGGTGTACTGCACCTCTTTCAAAACTCCAATTGGAAAGTCACCATACCAATTGGTAATTTGAAAATCTTGTCACCTACCAATTGAGCTTGACCAAGGCATTATGGGCATTGAAGGCGTTAAACTTGAATTGTGGGGACGCTAGAAAAGGTAGTGTCACTCCCTGAGGCTACCCCCTTGACGTATCATGCGACCTAGGATGACGAGTGACCCCAAGCTAACCCTGAAGTGGCATATCAAAAGCATACTTTAAAATTTACTAAAAATAGAAATATTGTGCGGAAGCTTAACCATGATAAAAAATGAAATGATGGGGAATACTCATTCTAAGTCTGAATATATAAAAGACTTAGAGTTCAATAACAATTGAAAGATCAAACTCAAATATAAAACTGAATCTAATGATGTCTGAATAAAAGTCTCTAACTGACTAGAGATACTGGGACATGTCCCCCAGCTAACTCTAGCAAAACTGAAACTAAAAAGACTGAAAATGAAACAAACAATGTCACTCGTCCTGGAAGAATGAGGACTCACCACAGATACTGCTGAAGTAGAGATCGAGAACCGATCTATGCGTGATCTAAATGCTAAGGACCTAAACCTACATCACGAGAAGATGTAGCGTAGAGTATGCGTCAGTACTTGAAAGGTACTGAGCATGCAAGATAGAATAAAACTGAACAACAATACATAACTGAAATTAAGCATGCTGGGCAATGATATAAGATGAACATAATCCCACATACTTGGTGACGAATTTCACGAAAAAATCTTTCGATTTTGGGGCAGGAACTGGAAGAAACCTTGTTGCGTTCTTGGAGAGGGTTGGTCGACTCTTTTCTCCTTTTTGCTCTAAGTTTTCTTAGTTTTTTTTAATGAGACGCTATGGGTAAAGTCTAATTAAGTTACTCGGCTAAAATTGATGAAAAAGACGTAGTTTAGGGGTCCAATGTATAGGGAAAATACCAAAACGACCCTGACTTAAAAGTTGTCGGGGCCAACCAACAGACCGTCTAGGGACCTACGGTCTATTCTGGTCAACCGTCGTTTCTCTTCAAATAATGGTTCCCAAGGATCTGAACCACAGACCTGGACCAGAATTGTGGTCCAACCTACGGTCCTGGCATGGATCGACCCTTGGCTAAGATTTTCTGAGTTTTAAGGGAGGGGCTGTAAGTGGCCAACCACGGACCCCACCTACGGTCTGGGTCATCCTACGGTCCGTGGGTGGTACCCGTTGGTGGCACCTACAACTTCTAATTTTCAACAATATGGTCTTTCTAACATACGGGGTGTTACATTATTTCCCCCTTGGGAACATTCATCCTCGAATGAAGACTAAACTAGCTGAATATGGAGGGAAAGAGCTAGAAACTCTACCACTAAGTACTGGAAACTATATTCTGACTGAACTAAGTTCCAAGAACATGCGAATATGCTAAAAATGCAAGTATAACTAAAGAAACATATGATACTAAGACCGAATCAACACATGAGTAACTGAAAGACTAGAGAGGAACTATTTACCTCAAGCTGGAATGGAATAGGAAAGAGATGAGGATACTTGACCTTCATGACTGCTTCTTCTTCCCAAGTAGCTCCCTCTACAGACTGAATACTTCACAAAACCTTCACTGAAGCAACTTCTTTTTTTCTGAACCTTTGAACCTGACGATCAAGAATTTCAACTGGCATATCCTCATAAGTGAGACTATCCTTCACAGCCATACTTTCCAATGGTACTATGGATGTTGGATCACCCACACACTTCTTCAGCAATGAAATGTGAAAGACCGGATGCACCACTGCTAGTTCTGCTGGCAACTCTAACTCATAAGCCATTTTACAAACTCTTTTCAACATCCTATAAGGGCCTACATATCTAGGACTGAGCTTCACTTTCTTGCCAAATCTCATCACCCCCTTCATAGGCAAAACTTTCAGGAAAACCCATTTATTAATTTGTAATTCCAAGTCCCTTCTCCTTACATCTGCATAGGACCTCTGGCGACTCTGGGTTGTCTTAAGTCTATCTCTAATGAGCTGAACTTTCTGCGTAGCATCATGAACCGAATCTGGCCCTATCAAGGCTACTTTACCTACTTCAAACCAACCAACTGGAAATCTACATCTACGCCCACACAATGCCTCATAAGGGGCCATATAAATGCTTGAACAATAGCTATTATTGTAGGCGAACTCTATAAGGGGAAGGTGATCATCCCAACTACCATTGAAGTCGATCATGCATGCTCTCAACAGGTCCTCTAAGGTCTGAATGATACGATCTTCCTGACCATCCGTCTGCGAATGAAATGATGTGCTGAGGTTAACCTGAGTACCAAGACCTTTCTGAAATGACTTCCAGAAATGAAAGGTAAATTGAGGACCTCTATCTGAGATGATTGACAAAGGAACCCCATGCAACTTGACTATCTCATTAATGTAAAGCTTGGTGTAGTCCTCTGCCGAATCTATAGTCTTAACAGCTAAAAAGTGAGCGGGCTTAGTGACTTTGTCTACTATAACTCAAATGGAGTCATGTTGTCTGTGAGTACGAAGTAAACCTGTAATGAAGTCCATGTTTATCACTTCCCACTTCCATGTAGGAATGTTAATCTCTTGATTCATACCTTCTGGTTTCTAATGTTCTACCTTTATTTGCTGACAATTAGGGCTCTTGGCCACAAAATCCGCTATATCCCTTTTCATGTCATTCCACCAAAAGACTTCCTGCAAATCATGGTACATCTTAGTGGCGCCTGGATGAATAGAATACTAGGAGTTATGGGCTTCAGTAATGATCTGCTCTCTCAACTCACCCACCTTAGGAACACATAAACGACACTGATAGCGAAGCACACCATCTCTCCCTTGGGAGAAAAACCTCAACTTTCTGTTGATGAACTGCACCCTTAAGTTGAAGCAATATACGATCACTGTCTTATTTCTCCTTAACCTCTGCTACCAATGAAGATTTTGACCCATTCTGGACTGTCACACCACCATCTGATATGCTCATAAGGTAAGCTTCCAAGCGAGCAAGCCGGTGAACATCTTTTGCTATTTTTTTCCTTTCTTCCTCAACATGTGCTACACTACCCATAAATAGTTTTCTAAGAGAATCAACTACTACATTGGCCTTTCCAAGATGGTAAAGCACATTCATATCATAGTCCTTAAGGAACTTAAGCAATCTCCTCTGGCGAAGACTAAACTCTTTCTGGGTGAACACATACTAAAGGCTCTTATGGACTGTGAACACATCTATGTTAAAACCATATAAGTAATGTCTCTAAATCTTTAGGGCAAATAGTACTGCTGCAAGCTTGAGATCATGAGTTGGATAGTTCTTCTCATGCACCTTAAACTATCTAGAAGCATAGGCTATAACCTTACCTCGGTGCATCAACACAAAACTCAGGCCGACTCTGGATGCATCATAATAGATTACATAACTGTATGAACCCTCTGGTAGGGTCAAAATAGGAGTTGAAGTCAACCTAGTTTTGAGTTCTGAGAAGCTCTTCTCACACTCATCTGACCACCGAAACTTAACCTTTTTCTGAGTCAACTTAGTCAATGGATAAGATATGGATGAAAATCCTTCCAGAAACCTTTTATAATAACCAGCCAAACCCAAGAGACTTTTGATATTTGTTGGAGAGGTAGGTCTGGGCCATTGCTTCAATGCCTCTATCTTCTGGTAATCCACTAGGATCCCTCCGCGAGACATTATATCCCTAAGGAAAGCAACAAATTGCAACCAAAACTCACATTTGCTAAACTTAGCGAATAATTGGCGATTTTTTAGAGTGTGCAGGGAAACCCTCAAATGAGTAGCATGATCTTCCTCATTCCGAGAGTAAACGATGATATCATCAATAAAGACGATAACGAACAAGTCCAACTACTGCTTGAACACCCTGTTCATTAAATCCATGAAAGTTGTAGAAGCATTGGTTAGTCCAAATGACATAACTTCAAATTCATAATGACTATAAATAGTTCTGAAGGTTGTTTTCGGGATGTCACTATCTCTGACTCTAAGCTGATGATAACCGGATATGAGGTCTATCTTTGAGAAATGACAAGCACCCTGAAGTTGGTCGAACAAGTCATCAATCCTAGGGATAGGGTACTTATTCTTAATTGTGACTTTGTTCAACTGTCTATAATCAATGAACATCCTGAGAGAAACATCTTTATTTTTCATGAATAATACTGGTGCACCCCATGGGGAAACACTAGGTCTGATGAAGCCCTTATCTAGAAGGTCTTTCAACTACTCTTTCAATTTCTTAAGCTCAACTGGAGACATTCTGTATAGAGAAATAGAGGTAGGATGGGTATCTAGAAGGAGATCAATTCCAAAGTCAATTTCCATTTCGGGAGGAACTCCGAGAAGATCTTATGCAAACACTTCTGGGAACTCATTTACTACCAAAACTGACTAAAGAGTTCGGGTATCGGAGCTTGAATCTTTAACCTGAATTAAATGATAGAGATAACCCTTGGAGATCATCTTTTTGGCCTTAAGGTAAGAAATGAATCAAACCATATGCACCGAGCTACTACCCTTCCATTCTAAGATTGGCTCGTCTGGAAACTGAAAATGAACGATCCTAGTTTCACAATCGACTGAGGCATAACAGGAATGTAACCAATCCATGCCTTGAATGATATAGAAGTCTACCACTTCTAACTCTATAAGATCTGCTGAGGTAACTTTATGGGAGACTGTGACAGGGCAATTTATGTATACCCGTCTTGTTATAACTGGTCACTGATTGGAGTAGAGACTGAGAAGGGTTCTGAGAGATATTTTGGACTGACAGCGAAGTTCATCTCTATATTTGGAGTTACAAAGGAAAGAGTAGACCTTAGATCTAACAAAGCATAAACATCTAAGGGAAAGACTCACAACGTACCAGTAACCACATCAAGAGATTCTTCCTGATCCTGGCAAGCCTGGAGAGCATACAACCTATTATGGCGCTAACCGCCACCTGTACTAGATGAAGTACCTTGCTGAGTTGGGCGACCGATTGGTGTTGCTGAAGTTGTAAACTGAGCCCTACTATTGTTAACTCCTTGTCCCTGTTTAGAAGAAGGCTAATCCCTCAATCTGTGACCAGTCTGACCACACCCAAAACATACATCTTTTCCTGAAAAACACTCTCCCAGATGGTTCTCACCACACTTTGGACATGTAGGGTAGGTTCTAGTACCTGAAACACTTCCCTGAGACTTAGATCTTGATGCCCTACCTTTCTGATCCTATCGAAACCTGGGGATGGAGCATTAGGAAATGAAAGTGTTGGGGCCGAAGGTGTCTGCTGAAACTGCGAGCGATTTCCACCACCCAATTTCTACTAAGAGTAATCATAGTTTCGTGTCCTAGCCTTCTTGCTGTCCTTAGCCTGTTCTCTAAGCTTATCTCTCTCAACCTGCTGAGCATGAGTCATGATCCTAGAGATAGTCTTATCCTCTAACAATATCACATTTTTGCACTATGTCCTCACTAAGTTAGATACCCTGGGATCGACAACCATATATAGAGCATACCTAGAGACCTGGGTGAACTTAAGTCCATAATCTTAGACTAACATAGAGCCTTGCCTCAAATTCATGAATTCCTGAGCCTTAGCCTCTCTTAACTCACTTGGGAAGAACCTGTCTAGAAAAGTTCTGGTAAAACACTCCCAAGTCACAGGAGATGCATTTTCACCCCTATTTTCCTTCCATTGACTGAACAGAATGTGATCTACAACCTTGAGCTGGTAGGACGCCAACTCTACTCTATCATCCTCAATTACCTGCATCACTCCAAAGATCTTCTTGACCTCATCAATAAAGTTCTGCGGATCCTCACCAACTTGCGACCCTAGAAACTCAGGTGGATTCATCCGAACAAAATCTCGGACCCTAGCTGTCACTGATCCATCATTTCCATTAGTAGGAACTGGAACCTGCTGATTGTTATCGTTGGCTACACTCTGGGACAGAAGTTGAATGGCATTCCAAAATTCAGTATTCGAAACCTCATGATTTGAGACTAGAGAAGTTGCGTTAGCATTGCGGGCATTAGCATTCCTTGGGTAAGCTCTACGTGGAGGCATGATCTTAAAATGCATAATGTCGAGTTAGAAAAGGGAGATCATACCCATGCACAATAAGAATATCAAGAAAGTGAACATTTTTCCTAAAACACTTCGTAGCCTTCCCCTCATAGGTGTGGCACACTTCACTCTCATGAAAGGGACTCTACTTAGTGCGGCTTTTCACACATCCTAAGACTCTTAAACCTAGTGCTCTGACACCAAGTTTTTCACGCCATGAGGCTACCCCCTTGACGTAACATGGGACCTAGGATCACGAGTGACCCCAAGCTAGCCTTGAACTGACATATAATAAGCATACTTAAATATTTTCTCAAAATAGAAATATTGTGCAGAAGCTTAACCATGATAGAAAATGAAATGATGGGGAATACCCATTCTATGTTTGAATATATAAAAGACAGAGAGTTCCATAACAGCTGAAAGATCAAACTCAAATCTAAAACTGAATCTACATATGTCTGAATAAAAGCCTCTAACTGACAAGAGATGCTAGGACATGTCCCCCAGCAAACTCTACCAAAACTGAAACTGAAAATAGTTAAAAGGAAAGAAAGCATATTACTCGTCCTTGAAGAATGAGGACTCACCACTAATAGTGTTGAACTGGAGATCGAGAACCGTTCTATGCATGATCTGAATGTTGACGACCTAAACCTACATCACGAGAAGCTGTAGCACAGAGTATGCGTCAATACTTGGAAGGTACTGATCATACAAGATATCATAAAACTGAACAACAATACATAACTAAAATAAAGCATACTAAGCAATGATATATGATGAACATAATGAGTATGTTGAACATACTAAACATGAACCAAACTGAATGCAACGACCAAGTAGATAACATGCTAAAACTGAATATTGAGATATAACTAGTAACCTGGTCAATGCACTAGAATCCGACTGTGGATTATTAAATAACCGACATAAAACCATGTGAGCTAAATATGGAGTCCGATGTATCGCCCAATCGAGAAGACCCAATATACCTTGGCAGGGTTATAAAGGCATGACTGGCGTGATCACTAAATATGATGCCCACATAGAGGATATAACCTACGGGGGCAGGTAGTTCTGGGACTATGAGGGTGACTGACCCTAGTCCACTCGGTATTAAGCTTAGTCCCAACTAGAATATATAAAATACAACATAACTACAATAAACTGGATAGCTCAAAATCCTGATATGCTAACTGAAAATGCAACATTAAGTACTGATAATGAAACATTTGTAAACTGATGCATGTATATATGTATAAATTGACCTGGCAAGCGTAATTCATGAACTAAACAAATCTACCCAACTAGGGTTCTGAATTTCATGCAAGAACTAAGCAACATGGCTATGAAAACATGATACTCTGATTTGGATTAGTCCAACAGCTAAATCACAACAATAATCTGAAGTTCTAGAAACCCTAAGTCTAAACATAATGAAAGGAATCAAGAATCTGACTAAATTCTAGGAACCCAATTGGTAAAAGGAACCCACTAGTGAAATCCCACGTACCTGGTGACAAATTTCACGTAGAAATCTTTCTATTTCAGGGCTGGAACTAGAGGAAACTTTATTGCATTCTTGGGGAGTGTTGGTCGACTCTTTTCTCCTTTTTCTATAAGTTTATTGAGTTTTTGGTGAATGAGTCTCTGAGGGTAAAGTATAATTAAGTTACTAGGCTAAAACTGACCATAACAACGTAGATTAGGGGTTAAACGACGTAGTTTAGGGGTCTACCGCATAGGAAAAAGACCAAAATGACCTTGACTTAAAAGATATCGGGGAAAATCAATGGACCTACGGTTCTTCCTGGTAAACCGTCATTTGGCTTCAGAGAATGGTTCCCATGGGTCTAAACCATGGACCGTGGTCCCGCCTATGGTCTGTAGGTCCTGGCGTAGGTCGACCCTTGGCTAAGATTTTCAGGGTTTCTGGGGAGGGGCTGCAGGTGGCCAACCACGAACCCCACCTACGGTTCGTGAGTCACCCTAGGGTCCATGGGTGGTGCCCGTTGGTGGCACCTGGAACTTCTAATTTTCTACAATCTGGTCTTTCTAGCATACGGGGTGTTACAGGTAGAGTCAATCAACTTCATGATTTAGAGGAGTTTCGGCTAAGGGCCTATGAGAGTTCATCCCTTTATAAGGAGAAAATGAATAAGTGGCATGATGCAAAAATTCCTCAATGAGAGTTTAAAGTTGGTGATCTTATTTTTCTTTATAACTATCGTTTGACTCTTCCCACGTAAACTCAAATCAAAGTGGTCAGGCTTGTTCAAGGTCACTCGAGTGTTCGAAAATAGGGAAATTGAGGTTGAAAGAAAAGAAGGATCGACATTCAAAGTAAGTAGGCAACGCTTGAAGCTTTATATTGGAGAATGTCTAGATATCTCGGTAATTGAAGTGGTGTATTTAGAAGATGCTTGAGACCATTTTCACGTCGTACCACGAGGTTAAATAAGGCCCTTCTTTGAAGGCAACCCAAGTTTTAGTTATTTTGAATAACGTTTGCTGAATGTGTAGGTTGAAGTCCTCATCTTTGGAAGAATGGCAAGTGGGCGGTGGACCGACTCTTTCCGTGAATCGCCAACCAGACCCCAGTTCGCCCAAGTGCATTGTTCATCGTAGAGCCACCTTTTAGAATTATTCTGGAACAATTGGTGAGGAGCAAAAATTTTGGCACATCGCCAACTCAGTCGGCGAGCCCGACTGAGCTCACTCTTTTTACCCAAATGGAGGGCCAAGTTTCTATCAAGTTTGGTGAGCCAACTTTAGCTCGGCGGCTCGCCTAATTGTTCAGCGTTTCCAACAAGTACTCAGCCACTACAAATTTATTGAAAAGTCTCTCCTATTCTAATCCTTTCATTCAGTGCACATCACTCTTCCATTTTTCTATTTACATTATTTATATTTGCATTGAGGGCACTGCACAGTTTAAGTTAGAGGTGTTGTGTTGTTCGTGAATGTGGTGTGTGTTCTCTTGCGTATTTGAGTATCGGTTGTGTCCAATACCGAAGAATTAATAGTGGTCTTGATCGAACAATTTATTTGTTCAAGTCAAATGAGGCAAATTTGAGTTGCATAAGTCATGTGTGAACTTTTAGCATCTTATTGTGACTAGCCTATTATTGAAATGAGTCTTGTGATGATCGTTGCACGCGAGATCAATTTGTAGAGTCATGATCGATGATTGTGTTGAATGCCTTGTGTGGTGAGATTTCCTTGAAATATGTGCTTAGTGATACCTAGAACTTGCCATGTTGGTCCAATTGACTAACGTTGGTGAATTAAAGAAATGATCTTGGGCACAAATTCTTGAGAGTGAACCAAATTGCTATAATACCTCTTTTTGACCACCTTGTGATAATGTGAACTTAGCTTGGAACTATTTGAGCCAACCCTTTTCTTTGGATGAAACATGAACTCATCTAGACTTTTTCTTTCCCACTTAAAACCTTCATGAAGCTATGGTACGTTTCAATAGCCAACTTAGGCCAAAAGCCTAAGTTGGGGGTGTGGTGGAAATTTAGAAGAGAAAATGAGCAATAACTTTGTGAAAATTTACCCTTGAAGAATCGTGTTGAAAAAGATGGAACCCCTCCATATAAAAAAAAGAAAAGAAAAAAATTTTTGCAATGCAAGTTGTGCATGGATAAAAGAAAAGGGATTTCCAATGAGTCATATAATAATCTTTTGTGATTGAAGAACTTAGGGTGAACTGTGATAATCAAAAAGAGTGAAAGAAAAGGAGAAGAAGTGAAATGCAAGCTACGCTTCATGAAGGTAGAAATTACTAAACCAAAGCAATCATACCTTTACCCTCAGCCCCGTTACAAGCCTTGAAAGACCTTGGTGATCTTGATTAAGCCGAATGACATGTTGATGGGCAAATACGGGCAAGAATATGGGTAGAATCATGCATGTATTTATCTTTGAGAGTGTGACAATTGATTTTGATTCCTTAATTGTTAAATTTTGATGAGCTTTGTGTGGGTATGGAATCATTCTTGATTCCTGAATTTGCAATTGAAGCAGACATTGTGAGCTTGACTTCTATTTGATGATGGCTAATCACAATCTTAAACTTCTATTGCACAATTAAACATTGCATGGGTAGATTGAACCTCGTGTGCACTCATTTTAAGTCTCAAGTAGCACTATTTGTAGACATCTTTGTTGACCTGATTGAGCTTGTGTTTTAGTTGAGGACAAGCAAAAGTTTCAGTTGGGGGTGTTAATGAGTTGGGGATTATGACTCATTTAGGGCTGAAAATTCAAAGATTTAGTGTCCTCAATTCCCATTTTATGCTCATAACTGATATTAAGATGTTAATATGCAGCAATTAAGGCAAAGGAGCAGGGCAAGGAGACTACGACGCAAAAAGGAGCGAAAAAGCTGAAAAAGTTTAATGAAAGCAAAACTGGTACTCGCCAAAGCCACTTGGCGTCTTGCCGAGTGGACCTTCAACTCGTCTAAAGTTCCAGCAGACCAGCCCATGGACAAAACCAATTTGGCGTTCGGATATGTATTTCGGCGATGCCAATTTAGCTCGCCAAATGTTACGGACAGAGGTGGTGCAAAGCCATGTCAAGAAGGTGAGAAGAGGAGCACTTTGCACGTCGCTGACTAGGTTGGTAAGTGCGACCTACTTCGCCAACATTTACAGATCAATTGATGAAAATACCAGCCAAAGAAAGGGATCACTCGGCGCATCGTCGATCGGATCGCGAGCCTGACTTACTTCGCTAAGTGACTCCAATGCTGAAATTTTGCGAACATATAAATGCAATTTTCAAAAGAAGAAAAGGAATTCCCACATTGTCCACTTCTGGGTTTTTGATCTTGAACATTCCTAAGCATTGATTTTACACTTTTGAGTAGAGATTTAGGATTTTTTTGATTTTTAGCTTCAATTTTGTGTTGTTGGAGAATTGTGGATTATTTGGCCAACCTAATGGAAAACTTCGTTGATAACGATTTCTTCTTCGTTATTATGTTTGGCTAAAACCCCATTCTTGGGGGTGTGATTATGTAGTTGAATGCATTATTAGCTAATGGGTGTTGTTATTTACTGATTTTATTATTGATTTGAAGTGGGTTCAATTACTAGTTTGTGTTTTAATTGAAGAATTGTAGTTGCGAATGCAATTCTAGTTTAGTACTCTATGCTTGCTTGAGAAAGAAGTGTTAGAGTTAAATTATTAGTTGATGATTGTAGTTATTGTATTGTTACAGATTTAGCTTGAGAAAGTAGGTCTGAATGCAATCTTGCAAATCTAGCTTGAAAAAGTAGATTGATTAAGGTAATGGGCTATGAATCTGTGTTGTTCTTGTCGAGATTCGAAAGAACTCGCTTGATTCGGTATAGTTTATTGATAAATGGTTATTGCACCCATGACCTTGCCTACCCACTGAGATTCAATGATTTTTAGTAAATAATTATCACCCCTTACGCGAAATTGGAATTCAATTTGTCACACTCCCAAGAAATCCTCTCTATTTGATTACCCCCGATTTAGTAGTCGTACCTTGATTACCCAAATCCCCCCATTTGACATTAATTGTCAAAACCTCATCATTTATTTTATTGTTGCGAAAATGTCTACATCTACAAATGATTAGAACACTATTTTACTTCTTAATCGAATTCTTTATTCTATCACTCCCTGTGGGATCGACCCCAGCTCTTAGTTGGGTTTATACTTGTTAGCGACCGCCTACACTTAGAATCAGATGAAGTGTAGTTGAGAGTTATCACTTTTTACCATTGTTATCCCATATGTGTTGCCCTTTTTCTTTTTCAAATTGTGTTTTAGGCCCTTAGTTGCAATATTAGTTTTTATTATGATGTTCCCATTTTCATGTTGTTGATGTGGTTATCAACTTTATTTGGAGTCAATTGAAGTGAGAAATAGTTGTTTTTACTTTACCCCGTAATGTTCCCTTGTGTTTTTTTCTTTTTTCTTTTTTCTCATGAGTTTCAATATGAAATCCTGGTTCACGACCCTTCTTCTACATCACCTTTTGGTTGGGATGTTAGGTGAAAAAGTTGGGGCTATACATGATTTTGGACTTGCTCCTCAACACATTTTTTCGTTTTCAATGTTGATTTAATCTTAGGGTGTGTTTGCTATGTTGGAAAATATTTTACAATTTTCCCATGTTTGGTTGGCTTAAATGTTTTGGAAAATATTTTCCAAATCAACTCATTTTCCTTAAATTTAAGGAAAATGACTTCACTTAAAAAATAAAAGAAAACATTTTTCAAAACTCTACTTCATCCTTCAATATATTTTTCTTACCCTACCCCGTACCCCATCAATTATTTTTATGCCACTTCCACCCCTACCCCATCCCCCAACCGCCAATCCGTCAATTTTTATTTTTTTTAAAATTGTTTATGAAAAATATTTCATGGGTCAAGTCCTGAGTCAAATCTCAAGATCAAATTTTGGAACGGTCATCGAGGGTTTTTCCTAGTTCGAGTGTCAGTGTCGGGTCCTAGATCATTTATCGGGGTAAATTTTTAGATCAAAAATTATTTTCCTAAAGTGTATTTTCTAGTCCTAAGCCAAAAATAAAAGATACTATCTGGAAAATATTTTTCATTCACCAACCAATCATTAAAAAATATTTTCTACTGAGCAACCAGGCATAACAAAATAAGTTAGAAATCCACTTATAAAGAACTAAAATTTAAAGAAATAATTTTATGCGTTCAACCTCTTAAACATTTAAGCTTTAAGATGAGGCGTTTCGGTATGGTATTAGAGTAGACAAAAAGTTATTGTCACCATTAACAAAATATTTCCATGTCCTTGGCATATGAAAAAAATCCCAAACTTTCTTTATGATGGGGTATGTTTCAAACGTAAAATAATAAATATAGGTGTTCTATCTCAAATGGCTTGGTTTCAGATGAGGTGATCACAGTTAACTGGAATAGTTCCATACTTCTACTTACCCAAAAAATAAGAGAGAGGAGAGAAAAGGGAGGGGTGGTGTTTACGGTTGTCAAGGTAGCTAATTTTTTAGCATTTTTGCATCTTGGTGGGACTCTTAGTAGAAGCAATCGTTATAGGATCGTCAAGGTCTAAATTTGTGTCTGGTAAAAGTAGAGGCATTGATAGGAAGAGCCGAAGAGGGAACAGGATTGTGAGTGCAGACAATTATGGACTGAATAAACAGTAAAAGTAGAACATTTATAGTCCTAGAAAATATTCAGGAAGTAGAATTTGTCTAGGGTAGAAAGAGACATATTGGAGACCCCTCCGCTTGTTTATACTTGGTTTCTACTTGGTTTCAGTTAAGACAATTAATTAACTTGAAGAGTAGATGCATGGTGAGGAGATGTGATAGGTTGGTTATGGTGGGCTTGAGGGAGGTAGAGGCAGGCTGAAGAAGTATTGAGGAGAGATAATTAGATAATACGTGAAACACATGCAGCTTACCGAGGACATGACCCTAGATAGGAGGATATGAAGGTCGAAGATTAGAGCAGAAATGAGTATAGTAGTCACACGTTGTCTAGTTTCCCTTATCAATAGTATTGATATTTTTTTCTCCTATTTTTTTATACTTTCATTTTATCGTTATTTGTTTCATTTGTTTGAGTTATCGTATTATTTGTTGGTGCTACTAGTATTATGAAATTTATTCTCTTTTCTTGTTGTTTTTTCATGCTTTGCTTGAGCTGAGGTCTATCAGAAACAACCTCTCTACCCTCATAAGGTAGGGATAAGGTTATGTACATTGTTTTTAGAGAATATGCTACTAGGTTGACTGAAAGGCGCCATCTATTGAGGAAACACTTGAACGCAGATTGCTTTAAACATCAAATTTCTGTTAATCTCTTTTCTTGTTTCCGCACCCTAATTCTGACTTTCCTATGTTGTGGCCTATCGTACATAATGTTCAAATCTCAGTAGAGACGTGTCTTAATCATAGTGGAAGTCTTTATAAGAGTGTTAAGTATATAAAAAAGAAGTCATAATATAAGTGGAAATAGTCTCTAGACATCCGAAATTATTCATTTACCTTATCAACAACCTCTTTTCTTCTTACAATGTCAAATCTTATAGCTCTTTGACAACTTTTTAATGCTTCCATTGTGTTCATGCAGGTGGGAAAAGAGATTAGTAAAGGAGAAGCAAGAGTACTAATGTCATATGGTTGGGTACCTACATTTTCTAGGATTGATGCCCAAGTATTGTGACAGAATAACAGAGAAAGATGGCTCCGAGTGGAAGTCAAAAATTGAGAAATTGCTTGTGGTTGGATGCAATTGTGGTTCTATAGTTGAAAAAAAAGCGGACCACAATGTTGCTCAGAGTTGCCCTGAAATAAAGTCACAGCTAGAGTAAAATCTAGCTTCACTTATCTAAAATCTTCTAAATTCCCATCCTTTGTCAACTAGCCTAAAATGTTTTTTTATGGAGTTTTGGCTTTATCTTTTAGGCAGGCTGTCTAAACTAATTGGTTTGTGTTATAAAAAGGAGGAAATTACATACTTTTTACTGCCTTTGGTTATATGTTGTTTCTTGTACTTCAATTATTATTTTGTCTTGTTATGACTACTGTATAGGATAATTTTTTAGGTTATCCATAGTATTTTGTCAGGATTTCTTCATTTCGGTGATTTCTTTCTCTTTACTATTTTAGAATGTTTTTTTTCCTCAGCTGATTGAAGCAGGTTTCGTGGTGTACTATTTTTCTTTGATATAATGATTTTTCGTTTGTTTTAGCTTTTAATCTCATGCCTAGTACATATAAAAGATTGACTAACCAAGCTAGCTAGATTTGATAAAGGTGTATGATATATAGTGTCCTTATTTTAACAAAGGTGTTTGAAGCAAGGAGACCTATTATCACCTATATTATTTATTATGTTGGTAAACCTTTCTTTCATGGAGCTTAATCTACCTATTTAAATAGATCATTGAGCATGCCTCTTTTGGTGATGAAATCAAGGAAGATTCATTGAATTTTCCCATTCATGTGTTCTTTATTTTTTCTCTTAAATATGATGGCCTACGGCCACACTAATTCTGAACAACGCTTGTAAAGTGTTGCCTAAAATATTTTTGGGGACGCTTTCAAACTGTAGCCCAAGTTTTTAACTTTTAGCTACACTTTATATTGGCAACATTTTAAAGGAGTACTCTTTTATGGTATAAGCTACACTTTATAAGTGTTGTTACAACATGATATAATTGACAACAACTATTAACATATATGGCCACACTTTTAAAGTGTCCTATTTATATAATTGTAAAAATAACACATTAGAAGTGTGGCCTTAAAATTTTCACTAAAATATTGCATTCCCTCCAACATTTTTAACTCTCCCTCCCATTTTTATTGGCCAAACAAAATAATTCATAAAATATTAATTTTAATAAAATACATAAAACATTTTTGAGAAAAACACGCGTGAGTTCTCTCTTTCTCGGAAGAACTGAGTTGAAGAGTTGAAGAACTGAATAGCTGAAGAACTGAAGTTGAAGAACTGATAACGATAACGATTTCATCAAATGTGAGTTTGATTCTCTTCTCTGATAACAATTTCATCAAGCGTGAGTTTGATTCAGTGTTCCGTAAGTACTAAAAATAGTCTTCTTGTTATTAATTGATTTTTTGTTTTGTGTTTAGAAGAGGATAATAATAAGAAATTGATTACTTTGGGGTTGTTCGCAAGATGAACTGAAGCTAAGAACACGATTTTAGACATATTTCTAGTTGAAGAGCTCAACAGCTGAAGAACTTCTCGCTGAAGGACACGATTAACATCATAGTTCTCGCTGAAAATAGGATTTTGTTGGAGTAGGGTTTATCAGGTAACAAATTTTATCTTTGAAAGTCTAAATTTTAGCTTTAGGTTTTTGATATTCTTGTGTTTTTTATACAATTTTTGGGAGTGTAGCTTGTATTTTAGCTTCATCAGTTGATTTTTGGGAGTGTACCTCGTAATCACTACATAATTATAAGTGGGCTGATTCTTCACTTGAGCATTTATTTTTTATTAGGCTTATAAGTCGATTAGGTTTGAAATCGTCCAGAAGTTTGAGTTCATGTAATTGATTTTGAACTCTTACAGTGAATATGCCTTAAGTTCAAACAAGTAGCTAACCAATACATTACATGATAGTTTAGAAGTTTGTTCTTCACTTCATGTAATCGATTTAGAAAAGTGAAGTTTGCTCATACTTAGATGCTTTGTTCCAGTATCTAAGGTGTACACCAAAAAAGGTACAGGAATTACTCGATATAACCTAGTACTTATTTGGATATCTGTTTTATGGTTTGAAGGTTGAACATGGATTCTCGAATCTAAATTATGTGAAAGTTTCTGCTCTCTCACGATAGATGTTGGATATGATATCCATTTCCTTTATCAAGTTAATGGCATAGTCACGGTCACCATATCATCAGTTATCCAGATAGTAATTGAGCAATGCATTATTGTTAATTGACATTTTATAAACACTGAGAAGAAGGATCATGTAGTTGGCTGGAATGCCTTGGTCTATACAGTTGTACATGACTAAAAAAAGTGTAGGTCTAAATGTCGTGGTCTAGACTGTTTTACATGACTCGAGAAAAAATCCAAGTTTTGTTCTTATCTACACTTGTAAAATTCACCAGTAACTACATTTGAAGCCCAAGAAATTTGGTCAAGTTTGTGTAAAAACCTATTTTCAAATGGATAACCATGCAATATCTGAAAATCATGTCTCTCTGTAGATTTTTTCAAGTCACCTTTGTTGACTTCTTGTTCTATGGATGTGGCAATACTTTGTTCCCATTATGTGGTATTTAGTGGACTTTGTCCTTGATAAACTAGGACTGATAAGGAATCATTGCTCCAGAAGCCTGTTGGCTTTACTGGTGGTGCTAACCATGTTCTTTCTGAACACTAGGGGTACTACCTGGTGTAATGAAAAATCAATGCTCAAGAAACACATGATGAAATACTTGTTGAATTTCATAAAATACTTTGACTGATGGTTTAGTTATATGAACTTGAGTTTCTCATGATATAGTTTTTGGTGTTGAATTAGATTCAAAATACTTTTCTGTTTTGGTGTTTTGATGTACTTACTCGGCCGCACGGGTTAAAATATAAGAAGATATATCCTCATCTTTTAAGCTTCAGAAATATAAGTGTTATTGAATGTGTAAGAGAACTAGAAGGGCACAATAGAACATATAGGATGTACATAA
This sequence comes from Solanum chiquidenum, assembly GCA_029582725.1. Classification (NCBI taxonomy): domain Eukaryota; kingdom Viridiplantae; phylum Streptophyta; class Magnoliopsida; order Solanales; family Solanaceae; genus Solanum; species Solanum chiquidenum. The sequence continues at coordinate 22,027 of JAJOOS010009599.1, read as the reverse complement.
AAGAAAAACACGCTAAGAAATCCTTCATAAATCGAAGTTAAAACTTAACAAAAAGCACAACAAAACCAGTAGATTGAAAGATGAAGCCTTCTCCCCTTCAATGACCAACAAAAAGACTACACTGAGCAGCTATAATAAAAGGTACATCCCACTAGTAAGGAACATGGGATAGCACAACTTGTTCTATGCTCACCAGACATATGCTTGTCACTGTGTTTCTGCACTTCAATAGGCAACAAAAATAGACCAGCCTTTTAGCATTTCTTCCTTCTTTTTTTCTCAATCAGCAATCAAAACCTGCCACATGTTCTCCATTTCTCATATGCTTACCCGCCAATGGATTTACAAAACTAGTTAAATCAAAATGTGGAGAAGCTGAAAAACTCACAGAACATTCACCACAAAAGGAAAGGATAAAAAATACCTTTCTCCATGCATCACTGATATAACAGTTCTGAAATTCTCTATGTATTAGTGATACAAGAGTTTCTGAAGTTCGTTCTGTATAACTGATACAACAATTCACTTTGTATTTGTTGTTGTATCAATGATATAGAGAAAATTTTAAAAACCGTTGTGTCACTAATACAGTGTGAAATTTGGAAATTGTTGTATTACTAAGACAATAAATTTCAAAAATTATTGTATTACTAATAGAAAGGGACTTTCATAATATGTTGATCGACTATCTATTATAGGATCTGAGGAATGTTTGCTTGAATGTTTAAACATGGTATTAGATGTTTGATACTTCTCTGATTGGGTGTGCACAAGAATGAGATTTTAAAATTTTGGACTTAGTTTTAAAAAACTCTAAAAGCTCTAAAGCTCTAAATTCACTCACAAAACTTTTAACTTTTAATCATTTGAATTCTATTTATTTACTTTATTTCTTAATTGTGTCTATCCTATTAATTTTACCTATTTTTCCTTGGTAGTATCATCAACATTCAAAAACATTTGTGGAGGATACAAGGTTTGATTTGGCATAGCACAAATGCCATGACTAGGTAAGAAACTTTTATCATCTCATAACACATGATTCTGATAACTTACTCGTGACTTTTAAAACTTATTTGTGAAGTATTTAATGATTTAATGATTGTTACTGAAAGATTAAATATTGATATCTTCTTCTAGAAATTCAAATATCCCATCCAAGGATTAGTTGAATTTAGCAAGGTATAGCAAAGAGTATATTGATGGTGTTAAATCATTTCTAGATTTTGCTTACTCTTATGGAGATCCTCAAGGAGAGGAAATTCAGTGTCCATGTACAAAACGTCGTAATATTCGTTGGACTCGAAGGAATGTAGTGTATGATAATCTAATATGTTATGGATTTGTTAAAGTCTATATTACATGGATCAATCACGTGGAATGGGATATCAAGTTGAATGTTGAGGATGATATGGATTACTCGCGTGAGAATATTGATCTGTTGTTGAATGATCAATTTAGATATGTTGCATAGGCTGAAGGAGTTTATGATGGTCCAAATGAAGATGCCAAGAAATTCTATAACTTAGTTGAAGAGGCAAGCCAAGAATTATATCCTGGTTGTACAGGATTCTCTAAATTATCATTCACACTTCGTTTATATTTGTTGAAGTGTCTACATGGATGGAGCAATGAATCATTCACTTCTCTTTTAGAGTTATTAAAAGAGGCGATACCTGAGTTGAACATTCCTCCGTCTTACAATAAAACCAAGTCTATGGTTAAGAATCTTGATCTTGATTATGAGAAAATTGATGCATGTCCCAATGATTGCATGTTGTTCAGGAATGATCATAAGGATGATGAATTTTGTCATACTTGTGGAGCTTCACGATATATTAAATCTCCTGAAGTTGATAGTGAGCTTGAGCCTTCAAAAAAACAGCATCGAGTTTCAGCAAAGACTTTGAGACACTTTCCATTAATTCCTAGACTCAAAAGGCTATTTATGTGCTCAAAGACGGCAGATTCTTTGAGGTGGCATGACGAGGAGCATTCTAAAGATGGAAAGTTAAGGCATCCCGCTGATGGTCTAGCATGGAAAGATTTTGATAGGTTGCATCCAGATTTCGCACTAGATTGTCGCAATGTGAGACTTGGCTTGTCAAGTGATGGATTCAATCCATTTCGAACCATGAGTATATCACATAGCACATGGCCAGTTATGTTGATGGTGTATAATCTGCCGCCTTGGATGTGCATGAAATCTGAATATTCTATACTTTCTTTACTTATACCTGGGCCGCGATCACCTAGAAATGACATTAATATTTACTTACAACCATTGATAGATGAGTTAAAATTATTGTGGGATTCGGGATTGAAACATATGATGCTTCAAGAAATCAAACTTTTCAAATGCGAGCAGCTGTTATGTGGACAATCAATGACTTTCCTGCATATGCTATGTTATCTGGTTGGAATACAAAGGAAAGTTTGCTTGCCCTTGTTGTAACTATGGCACTAATTCTCGTTATCTTAAACATAGTCAGAAAATGTGTTATATGGATCATCATGTTTTTCTACCCATGGATCATCCATGGAGATCTAACAAAAGATCTTTCAATGGAAAAACTGAATTCAGGCCTCCTCCACCTTTCTTAGAGGGAACTGATGTGCTTAATAGCTTACATGATTTTGAAAATGTGCTTGGAAAGAAGAGAAAGAGATCAAATGATGGCCCATGGAAAAAAAGGTCAATTTTTTTTAATTACCTTATTGGTAGCACAACTTGTTACACCACAACCTTGATGTAATGCACATAGAGAAGAACATAGTTGATAGCATACTTGGAACTCTTTTGGATATTTCTGGCAAAACAAAGGATCATGCAAAAGCGCGGTATGATTTGAAAGCTATGGAAATCAGGAAGAACCTTCATCCAAAAGATCCAGAAGATAGTAAGAGAACAAAATTTGCAAAGGCGTGCTTCTCAATGACAAGTGGAGAGAAATCAATTTTTTGTGGAGTTTTAAAGACAACCAAGCTACCTGATGGTAGTGCCTCCAATATATTTAGGTCTGTGCACTTGGATGAAAGAAAAATATCTAATTATAAAACCCATGATGCTTATTTCATCTTACATTACTTGCTTCCAATACCAATTAAAAACATTCTTCTTGATCATGTGGCTATTTCTTTGATTCGTCTTAGTTCCTTCTTCCGTCGTTTATGTCAAAAGGTAATCACATTGGAGGAACTGGATTGCTTAGAAGTAGAGATCATAGAAACAATAAATCAGTTGGAGCAAATTTTTCCTCCTTCATTTTTTGATATAATGATTCATTTGACTATCCATTCGGCGAATGAAGTGAGATTAATAGGTCCAATTCAAAATCAATGGATGTATTCCACTGAAAGAAAAATGGGTATATTCAAATCATACATCCGCAACAGACGTTATCCAGAAGGTTGCCTAGCAGAGACACGAGTGAGAATAGATTGTATGAATTTATTCTCTAAATATCTGCATGGGGGTGTGGATACCAGATTTAACAAAAGAGCCCGAAATAATGATGAATGTGACCCAAGTGATGCAGAAACTCTGAGTTTGTTTCCTAGCAAAGGAGTTCCTTTAGGAGCAAAGAAAATTGATCCATTCATTTTAGGTAACAAGTCACTAAGTCAGGCACATGCATACTTATTGGGAAATTGTGACGAGGTTCAAGAATATATTAGGTACCTTAATTTGAATATAGTATTCTTTTTGTATAATTAATTTTTAACTTATTTTATTTATTATTTTAACAAAAAAAAGTACATGTTGTGTAGAGAGCATGAGCAAGAGGTTAATAATCAGCCACGAAGATCTAAATGGAACAAGGCCAAGAATCATTGTCAAAACTTCTCTCAATGGTTTGAAACTCGTGCTTTGCAAGAGGATGTGCCTGATTTGATAAAACAATTGTCTAGAGGACCAAATTCCGTTGCAAAAAGATATTTTGGGTATCTCATCAATGGATATAGATTCCATGTTAGGCAGCGTGATGCAAGGCGTAAAACACAAAATAGTGGTGTTACACTAGTTGCCTCAACTACAAGCTTTGCAAGCTCAAAGGATAAAAATCTGATTGCTGCAGATTTGACTTATTATGGCAGAATAGTTGATATTGTTGAATTAGACTATTACGGTCATTTTAAGGTTGTTCTATTTAAGTGCGATTGGTATGAGATTGAAAATGATGATTATGGTCTTACTTATGTCTATTTTAACAAGAGATGCTCTCAGGAAGAGCCTTTTGTGCTTGGATCTCAAGTTCACCAATGCTCCTATGTGCAAGATCCATATGATCAACATATACATTATGTTATGAAGACTGTTTCGAGACATTTGTTTAACATGGGTGATGAAGTTGAATCTAATCTCCCACAAAGTTATGAAAATGAGCCATCTGAACATTTGATGGGACCATCTATACCAAAAGATAATGGTGAAGTACTCTTAAAAGACTGATGTACCAGAAACAATTATTGATGTGCCTTCGGAGGAATTTGTTACTCAACAACTTGAAGTCGAGTATAAAGAGGAGTTTGAAGATGAGTCTGCAGATGAGTTTGAAGACGAGTCTGAAAATGAGTATGAAGATGAGTATGAAAATGAGTATGAAGATGAGTTTGAAGATGAGTTTGAAGATGAGTCTAAAGAAGAGTTTGAAGATGACGCACCATGAGTTTCATTATTTTTGTGATGACCATATAGTGCTCACTTACTGATTTTGAGGAATTTGTTACTCAACAACTTGAAGTCGAGTATGAAGAGGAGTTTGAAGATGAGTCTGCAGATGAGTTTGAAGATGAGTCTGAAAATGAGTATGAAGATGAGTATGAAAATGAGTATGAAGACGAGTTTGAAGATGAGTCTGAAGAAGAGTTTGAAGATGACGCACCATGAGTTTCATTATTTTTGTGATGACCATATAGTGCTCACTTACTGATTTTATAATTTATTTGTTTTTTGGTACAAACACATTAAGATATCTAATATGTGGAATTGAAGATTAGATCGCTACAATGTTTAAGTATTTTGTTGGCTTTTTTCATGCGCCCAATTGTTGTTTGGTTAAGTAATTTATGTTGGCTTCTTATCTGATTATTATTTTATTGAGGAACCTGTACTTCTAGCTGAATATTGTTTTATTTGGTTGTTTGTTATTTATATACTTATTTGTTTCCTTTTATTATCAGGCAATAGGCATTACAGGCAGAACACTGAGCTCTGAAGTTTGAAGTCGTTCCTGGTTTTGTCGTTGTCCTGAGTTCGTCGCTCCGAGATAGGTACAACTATTTACCTTTCATCTTTCCTTGTTTGTTTCAGACCAAGAGTGTAATACGTTGTTGTGACTAAAATAGTGAGCTACTAGTTTGTATCAGTTTCTTAGTTGATATGGTTTGATCTGTTTTCTTAAAGTTAACTGAGTCTCCTTTTAGTTTGTTCAAGATGGCCTGTAGTTCATTCAGTCGCGATTTTAAGTGTGCCTGCTATGTGTTCTGGGTTCTCGAAATAGGGCTATAAAATCTGGTTGTTTAACTTTCTCTCCAAGTGTGGCTCAATTCTCTTTTGAGCGTCTTTTAACTTAGTTGTTGTATATCTCCGTATGATTGTTCTCAAATGTTATCTGATGCTAAGAGGCTTCAAGTTCTAATGTTCAATTTGATCAAAAATAGTTTGTCTAGGTCCTGATTTTGTTTGAATTTATAGAATCAGTTTAGTTGTGGATCCAGCTTCCCTGCTAGGATAGTGTGTCTGTATAGGTTATAGAATCAGTTTATATACAGTGCTGGAAGTTCTGGAAATTCTAGAAACTCAGCTGCTGCAATCTGCTATTATACAGTACTAGAAATTCTGGAAACTCAGCTGCTGCAATATTATACAGTGCTGGAAATTCTGGAAACTCAGCTGCTGCTATCTGCTATTATCAATTACTCTTATATAGCTGCTGCAATCTGCTATAATACAGTGCTGGAAATTCTGGAAAGAGTTGAGCTTTTCTATAACTTCTAAAGAGTTGGAAATTCTGGAAAGAGTTGGTGTGTGAGTTCTTGACTTCAAGTCTAAGAAAAAAACTTATAGTGAGGCATCTAGGCTGCATATGATGTGATAGATGTGCAAACGTATGTAGGCACTGAAATGCAAGCTCAAGGAACCTTCACATATGGCTTGAACACTAATGTACCACTATCTACTAGGAGTCATCAGAATAGATCCAGGAGTACTAATGACTATGCTAAATAGTTGCTATAAATCAGTGTATGTAGTAAAGTTCTGGTATCAGTGTGTTTTAACATATTTTTACTTCATCAATAGAATTCCAAGCAATGTTGCCTATAGTCATCTGTCAAGCTTATATCAAAATTATATTGCTGCTACTTCTTTCATTTAAAGAACCTTAATATTTTGTAGGTTTACTTACTACAGGGAAAGAAATCAAAGAGATTAAAACAAAGCGAGAAGAATGAATCAATCAACAATACTAAAGAAAAAGATTTCGAATCCAAACAAAGCTCAAAGTCCATTGAAGAATCTGGATTTTGATATGTAATACCGATCAAGTGCTGAATTGGCCAGCAAATTCAAGATTAAGATAGAACAACTTTCAAATGAACGCAATGATAGAGCTAAGAAAGAGCAGGCACCAATACCACATAAAAGAAAGAATTCTGAGGATTTCATTCCACAACAAGGAAAGAGTAAATTGCTTGGGCACAAATCAGTAATTAAATCATCTTCAAGGGAAGAGCTTAGAACCTCATATATGAATGCAGGGAAAGGACAAACTAAATAGAGGTTATTTCAAGGAAGTTGTTACTGCTTCAGTACATGTGACTGTAACAACACTAGGTAATGGAGAGGTACAACATGATATTGAGGATCTACTGAACTTCAAACAGGTAAAGAGGAAGTCGGTCCGACCAGCCACCAGTATTGATTAGTTTCTGGATAAGCAAAGATACACAATGAACATGATATTCATGATCTACCAAATTGCAAGCAGGTAACGAGGAAGTCGGTCATACCAGCTAATAGTCTTGATCAGTTTCAGAATAATCAAGGGATACGCATAGATGATGAAACAAAATGTGATATCCACACAATAGTTGATGTCAAATTTATGCATGCTCCTGTTATTAATGAACACAACAAAGGATTGGATGATCTTGTGGATCAAGAAGAACTCGGTGGAGATGAATGTGATGTAGAAGAGGAAATTGACATTGATTTTAGTACAAACGGTATGTCTTAACCTTGTAAGATTTATTACTCGTTATAAAAGAAATATATTATTTCCTTTCTGTTACATCAATCTAGAAATATTGAAGCCAAAAAAAGTTCGAGGACAAACAACATGTAAGGATATTCACACAAAAAATTTGGAACAAAGAAAGGAGGTGACATTTGATAAAGGACAAGCAATGCGACCAACTAATAAGATAGTGTCAGAATTAAGTAACTTTATAGGAACAATTGCAAGGAATCCTAGATTCATCAGCTTGACACTAGTTGGCATGCGGTGCCAAATGATACTAAAAAGCGCATGTGGGAATATATCAATGTAAGAACAATCACTTTTGAGATTGCATATTTTATTATTTGTTTTACTTACTGAAGCTAACTATATTTTATTTTGCATAGTCCAAATTTCTAATTCCAGTAGAAGGAAAGAAATGGGTGATGACTGGTCTTCGTGATGCTTGGAGGTGACACAAGCAAAAAATCAAAGAGATTTTTTTTGATAAAAACAGTACCCTTGAGGATATGCTAGCAAAATGTCCTGATGGCATTCCAGATAATCAATTCCGCCAGCTAATAGAGTAGTGGAAACACTCAACTGTTCAAGTAAGGCTAAAGTAGTGCATTTCTTCTCATCGACATATTTTGCATCACATCTATTCTTTTTTCTTTTCTTTTTTTGATTTATCAATTCAATTATATCTTTTTATTTAATAATAGGCCATATGCGAGATGAATTCTCAAAACAGGAAAAAACAAAACTGGAGGCATCGAATGGGACCTATTAATTTTGCAAGAGTACGCGTGGAATTGGTAATACTTAGCTGGCATTTCTTCAAAAATCTGAATTTCATTTTTTTGTACTTTATTAGAACATATTGATGTTTTTTTTAATTTCTTTTGATATAATATGTAGTGTGCAGCCAAAGACAACAACGAAGAACCATCAAAGCCTGAAATGTTTATTGCATCTCGTACCAAGACGAAAAGGAAATCCAGGTTGATACCCAAGTTGCAATAGTAAGTTTTTTAAAGAGGATTAGTAGTGAATTTGATTCAGACTTAAAATTTATATATTGTGGGGAGTTTGACTCCATTGAATTTTATCATGTATGTCTTCTTCTTCTTCTTCTTATTCTTGTGCAAGTGCGATGAGATATCAATTCTTTGTCGATGTCGCTGAATTGTTTGCGAGGAAAAGTTGTTAAATTTTTTTAGTTCTTGATCGATATCATAGGACTGGAAATAAAATAGTACTTACAGTTAACTATGGATGCCAATTTTATTCAACAGGCTGAACTTCAGAATCGCCAAAATTCTGAGGAAACAACTGATGATGAATTTAGCGCAGTGCTTGGAAAGGAGCAGCCTGGTCGACTTAGGTTCTATGGTAGATCAGTGAATACAAGTTCTTTGAAGAAAGATGAGGAAATTAAAAATCTAAAACGAAAGCATGCCAATGAAATCACTTCTCTAAAGGAAGAATTGAGAGAAGAAATGCGACATTTATTCACTCAATTGCTGCAAAACAACCCTGGATTGAATTTTCAAGATATACTAGGGTGTGTTGGACCTAACTTTGCTTCACCTGTTGATGCAAGTAGCGCACAAGTTGTAAGAGGCACAAATCTTCCACATTCTTCAGGGTCAGCTCATGATTTGGTTCTTCAAAAGGTTATTTGTATTTCACATTCTCTGTTAATAGTATGCATATTTGTTTTCTTCTAGTTGAGCTGGTGTTCTTAGTAAAGAAATTCTGAACTTATTTTACTATCTTGAATCTTTGAAAATTCAGCATGTACTTTGTTTTTGTCACTCATTGTCTCCTATCAGCTTTTATACCTAAAAATATTTATATTTTTAGTTGTATGAGTGTTGTATTGTGTTGGAGGAGGACTCTAGTGATTTTGGGTTGTACTTGTGTACTTTTCCCCCCTGTTGTTTTACTACTTTGAACTGTGATGGTTGTTGTGAGAGATGGTTTTAGTTTTCATTGCTTAAACTGATTCTCATAGTTAAAGTTGTCCCTTTTAGATCTCTTGGAAGGTTAGAGACTTTGTTGTATTTTTGTGAGTGAGTTTGTTGTCACTTGTGCTAGTTAAGCTCTGTTCTGATGTGGTTTGAGTTTTCATCCTACTACTGTTGTTTCTTGTTTCTAGGAATCTGTGTTTTCTGTACTTTGGTACCCTGTATCTCAACCTATTTTTGTTGTCTTCTTTTAATTGTTTCTCTTTTTTTCTTGCTTCGTTTACCTTTTGATTTGTTGTTGGAAGGAGTCTGATCATTATCTTTCCCATTTTGCTGACTGTTATCACCTGTAGGGCCTGGATTATCCTTCTTCTTTGTTTCACTGGTAGGAGTAATAAGATCTTGCCTCCCTGAAATGTTATCATTGTTGTCCTGAATTTTCTGCACTTGACCCTGACTTGTAGCATTAACCTGAGACCTGTCTGGAACTTGTTGTTTATTCTGAATGTGATGTTGAGGGGTAGCAGGGGCTCTATGGTCTAGAATATGGTCAATCTGAGTGTTCTCATGCCCAGCATGAGACATATTCCCCCCTTTGGATACCCCATCCTGTATATTAGTTATGTTCTCCTGACACCCGATCAAACCCTCCAATAACTTCGACAACCTCATCCAAACAATTAACAAGGGGGTTCTGGGGTAGGGGAGTAGTAGAGTCAATACCTGTGATCCTTTTCCTTGTCAAAATTATTTGACAATTGGTTGGCTGTGGAAGGTAAGTCAGTGGTTGACTTATTATAAATTTGTGTCTCCATTGTATCCTTATTTTTTGAATTATGATTTTCAGCTCCTTCTTGATTGTTTGGTTGATCTTACATAGAAAGATCAGTGAAATTATTAGAAGTAGGGAGTGAAGAATTAGTAGTCATACCTGTGTGATGAGTCTACTGCTGCTGCAATGTTTCCTTAGGAGATTTTGGTCTGTCCATGCTGTGTTGAACTGGCATGTAAGCTTTCCTCTTCTGAGTCGGCCATTCTTCATCAGCTGGCTTGTTGTTATTCCCTTGTTTTTGGTGTTGCTAGTATTGTGAACTGGTGTTTCCATCCTCTCTATTTGTGTATTGGATTTGTAGGTTTCTGGAATCTTGTTTGCCTTGTTCCCCTTTGTTTTTGTTCTTCCTATCAACCTGCAACTCTTTTCTTTTTTTAAATTCCTCATCTCTTTGCTTAATAGTACAGACATGTAACAAGTGTCCTTGGTGTTTACAATACATGCAGTAATCCAGAATATGCTTATATTCAATAGTTTGCCATCTCCCCATGTTGAGATCTTTTTCATTTAACCCCATCCACACATGAGGAGGTCTCTCTTTGGTAAGATCGATTTGTACTTTGACCCTAGAAACACTTCCTCTAGTTTTTTGGATAGAAGCAGTGTCCAAGTACAAAACTTTGCCAATAGGACTCAATAGGGCTGACAAGATGTCCTTGTGATAGCAATGCCAAGGTAGCCCCGGTAGAGAAATCCAAATAGGGACTATAGGTGTTTCCTCCTTAGGCCTAAAAGTAGGAGTCCACTTTTGAATTGGTTGGCTTACAGTGAACACTCTCCAATTATGCATTTCCACATCTTTATTGTTATGAATTGGTTTGGCTTAGTGTGAATTTAAGCATATTAAATACATGATTTATTTCACTAACTTATAATTTTATTTTGAATGTGCAGGAAAATGCCGGTAATTGAATTTGAATTGTGGCCAGAAGTAAACTCGATATATTGTAGTAAACGATGAAGTTTTTTGTACTATTGTCATATATGTTTGAATGCATTTGGTTTTGTGGAATTTATTGATAGCAGAGATCTTTAAGAAATCACTTTCTAAGTATTGGTTGTACAAGACATGTTTCTCGAAGTTTATTTGAAATATATAGCTTCGATTTAATTATTAGTTAATTTTGTGCTTTAGGTCACTTGTATATTAAGTTATGTGATTATTGAATATATCCAAATAAAAATTATTATTCTTAAAAATAAAAAATTGTGGCTAGAAAATTCTACACAACATTGCCACACTTCAAAAGTGTTGTTGTAGGACGTCCAATGTTATCTTGTACATAAGAAAAGTTACACTTTGTAAGTGTTGCTCTAGATGAGATATAAAAGGTAACACTTTTTAAGTGTGACCAATAACAAAGTAAAGGCAACACTTTTAAGTGTAGTATAATAAAATATTGGTGTCGCTAATGCATCACTACAAAGCGTACCCTTATACCTCTTTGGCTACGCTTTATAAGTGTAGCTGTGATGGCGACTTCTAAAAAGTGTTGCCTAATGTCAAAGGTTACGCTTCTTTAGGCCACCCCCTAAAAAGTGTTGCTTAAAGTCCAAAAGTGTAGCCTTTTATCAAAGGCCACACTTTTTGCTAGTTTAGGCTACACTTTACTGGGGTGGCCGTAGGCCTAAAATGTTGTAGTGTGGTCCTATCTCTAGCTTTCTCTTTTTTCTTTTCCTCTTCATTTTTTGGGCATGTATAATCGAATGTGAGATATCCATCTTCTTGATCAACATGGCGGTTTGAAGTTATTTGACCACTATCTCAGACACACCGATACAAACATAATCATCCTTTCCCTAGAGTTGGAAACCATTGTAGGAGCATATTTTGACAATTGAATGAACTGAATGCATACTCTTTCACATTCATGTTTTCTTGTGGAAGATTGATGAACTCAAGAACTTTTTCTTCCCTTATCTCAAGAGGAAAGAATATATCATGGAAATCCCTTTTATCCCAATCAAGAGGACCTGCATCAAATGTCCTCTCTTTTTTCCATTGATTGAACCATACTTAAGAAACACTCTTACGTTGATCAGCGGCCAAGTCTGCCTTTTTCCACTGGCGTAACTCTCATAATCTCCATGATCTTGTAGATTTCCTTGATGAACTCTTGGGGATCTTCCTCAACTTTGGACCCATGAAACTCCGGGGGATTCATCTTAGTGAAGTCCCTTACCCTTGTTGCCGCCGTAGGTGCATGGGGGGTATAACCTCTATATTAGCTTGATCCAACACTTGGAAAATAGACCTAAACTTGGCATGTGACACTTGGTCGGCTAAAGGATCGACCGGAGCTAGAGGAACCTCGAGCTCCACATTGTCACCAATATTCTTTCTTGTGTTAGGAGTTAGGAGGAAGACCATTATAGAGATAAAATCTATGGGACGACTTTAGAGTCATGGAAGAAGTGAAGTTTCCTAAACGCTTTGTATCATTCTTTTCATAAATGTAGTGCGCTTCACACTTTTTAACAAGACTCTACTCGACGCGGCTTATCAAACATCCTAGGAATTTTCTAAAAACTAATGCTCTAAATACTAAGTTTGTCATGACTTAAAGTACATTCTAGATGTGACGTGGTAAACAGGACCCCGAGAAGCCTTAGACAAGCCACTTCACATAAGCATGACATAATGAAATACAATAAAAGAGAATATAAGCAATATAAGTCTCAATTTTTAAGATGACATAAGATATACCAACAAAGTACATAAGAGAATACATGGAACATTAACTAAGTCTTATATAAGCCTTCTATCCAAAAATGTGACTACGACAAACCCCTAAGACACAAACATAATCTAAAAACTTAAAGACTAAGAAAGTAATAAATCAGCAATGTCCTAGCCCTCAAACCATGAGGACTCACCAATCCAAAGGATCAATCGCTAAGCAATCTCGATCTAGTCACGTCTAGAAAAAGGAGCGATAGACCTTAGATTTTGAAACACTATAGGCATAATATGCATCAGTACATCGAATGAATTGAATATGGGAAATGCATAAAAATGTAAACATGGTAATATAGTAAACTTAAAGCATGATATGCATGACAAAGTAAAACATAATAAAAGCCTTTAAAGTGATATCATAAATCACGAACTAGGTCAAATTCATAATGTAAATCATAAAAGAAAAGCTTTGAAGAAAAGTCATAGTTCTTTGTGGGATATTTACTATTAATTGACATAGACCATATAGACCATGTGAGCAATAACATGAAATCTAGCATAACCCTCACAACGAAAAGAGGGAGTCCTACTTTCCAAGGTATGAAATCCATATAATCATTATTGCTAAAGTGTATCCACTAACTTAGGTCATTTAAGACAATGCTATGGTGGCACGTAGTTTGGGACAAGGAAATTTCTACTAAAGACCAAACCTTTACTAACAGTAAGCCCTCAATTCCAGAGTCCTCTCGATGCTAAGTAAATCCCAATGATGTCAGGCCCTGAGGTTACCCCCTAGATGCAACACAGTGCTTAATGTCATAAGTGACCCAAAATATTTGAATATATATAAAATATATGAAGAGTATAGTGATGACTGAAAATAACACTAAAACCTGATGAGTCCACCATTTGTACTCATTTAGGACTTCATTTTAATAGAATTAGTGTCCTCAAATGCATAGTTTGTCTCAATAACTTATGTAAATACTTGAATTTCAGGTATTTGAACTTAGGGACTAAGCATGGACACTATGGAGCAAAAAGGAACAAGGCAGACGAAATAACGAAGAAAAGAAGGCCTGAGGATCGCCTAAACCATTGGGCGATTCGCCAAATGGCCTTGGTCTCGCCCAATATTCCAGTGTACCAAGCCCTGAACGACAAAATCAAATAGGCGATATAAAGGAGAAGTAAGTGAGTCACCGAATGATTCCGCGATGCAGTGCTTTATCGCCTAAAGTTACAAAGCTTGAAGTGCTGGAGCGAAAAGGCGATAGGAATGACCAAAGGGAAGATTGCCAAGTGGATCAGCGATCCCAACTAACTGTGTCGAGTGATCCTTCGCAGCACACTTTTTAACAACTATAAATACATGTTTGAATTTTTAGTTTAAAATGAAATTTTAGAAGAGAAGTTTTACATTTTTCAGAAACTCGGTTTTAGAACTTCAGTTTTTTGGAGATAATTTTCCTTAGCATTAAAGAGTTGAAGATTTCCATTTTGTAAGCAATTGGATGTGGGTATTGAAGATTCTTCATCCTTGACGTGTGTAAAGAAAATATTTATCGTACCCATTTGATGGAAACACTTTTCGGTATCAATTTCTATCTCTTTACTATGTCTAGTTAAAACCCCAATTCTTAGGGTATGATTTTGTGAATATGGGTTGAATTTACTACTGGGTATTGCTGATTGATTGTTTATTCGTTGTTTAGAGGTGATTTTTTTCAGTAGTTCTATTTGAATTAAATGGGGTTGTAGTTGCAAATACAATTTTACCTTCGTATTTTTGACTTGCTCGAGAGAGAAGTTTTAAAACCAAAACTACTGAATCGATAGTATGTGGTTATTGGGTTGTCGTGGTTTCAGCTCAAGTGAGTGAATCCTAAACCCTCTCCCACACATTCAGCTCGAGATAGTGAATGGACTAAGGCGAAGGTTGTGCTTCATTGCCGCTTATCGGTGTTCGAGAGAAACCAATTTGATTCGGGGTAAATTGTTTGAGAGAAAATTTACCCCCACTAAAGTCTATCCTAGTTACCAATTTGCAGTGAGTTACTATCAATAGCATTTACCCATTTTTGTATTTTAGCCCATATTCCTATCACATCCCAAGAATCCCGTCTCCATATTTGCATTTTCGCTTTAGTTGTCATTTTAGTTGATAATTGCTTATAAAACCCTCTTTGATAATTGACACTTGTGTCACCTTTTTATTTTATCATATTTTTACTCGTTAATGTCTATAAAAATGATTAACTTGAATAATTTTTTGTTTTTTTATTGATTCTCAATTACAAACCGCTCTCTGTGGGAATGATCCCAACCCTTGGTTGGGTTATATTACTACTCACGATTGTTGGCACTTGAACTGGAAGTAGTGTCCTGATACGTGAAGTCAAAAACTCAAGTTGAATCTAATATATGTCTGAAAGCGTTTAACTAATCTTAGTTGTTGGGACATGACCCAACTAACTCTAACAAGTATGAAACTAAAAAGTAAAGCATGTCTATCATCCTTGAACTATGAGGACTCACCACTGAAGTGTCGAGTACGGATTTGAAGTCAAGCTAAGTTTATTCTGAATGCTGAGAGCTTGAACCTACATCATACAATGATGTGGCACAAAAGTATGCGTCAATACTTTAAATGTACTAAGCATGCAGGATACGTGATAAGCTGAATAATATAGAAATACAACATGGAAATACATATACTGAAGCATAATTGAAAGTTGAGCGGGATGCAATGACCAAGTACTAATCATGAAGATGTAACATTTTGAACTGAATACTGAAATAAATACTAAATACATGGTCAATGCAACATGAGATTGACTGTGGGAGATACTATTAACCGACATACCCTTGGTTGAGCTAACTATAGGCCAACATGTAACCCTTGGTGGAAGGGCGTTCATACCTTTCCAAGGGTACGAACAAGTATGACGTGGATCAACTAACTGATGTCCATAAGGGACAAGGGTATCAAGCCTAATCTGATGGTTTACCCATTTAGAACCTACGGTGGCTCCATAGTTATGGAACTCAAAGATTTGCTACTAAAGGTCTCAGCCTAAACTGACGCGTGAGCCTTCATCCCTTTGTCTGATCGGTGCTAAATTTACTCCCAACTGAATATAAAGCTAAAAAAGCTACAGTAATACTGGATAGCTTAAAATACTTATAACTATGTGAGAATGCATCATACATATACTGAAAGATATGGTATTCGAATTTGGAAGTATGATTGTCTGACTAATCTACCTAGAAGGTATAATTCATGAAATACGTATGTTTAACACAAGCTAGGGTTTCTGAGTTTTATACATGGGACTATACTAATTCACTAGGAAACATGTATTTAATATCATAGAAACTAGAGCAGCTAAAGTACAATGAATTCCTAAGATTTAGGAACCCTAGGTATGAACAATTTATGGAAAAACTGAAGAACTGACTGAATTCGTGAAAGGAATCCACTAGTGAAATCCCACATACCTAGTGAAGAAAACTACGAGAAATCCTTTAGATTTTGGGGTTGAACTTGAAGGAGAGCTCTGCTTGTTTTGGAGAGAAAATGGTCACCTCTTTCTCTTCTTTTTAACTAATTAACTAGGCTTAGACGAAGTAAAACGACGTAGTTTAAGTACCAAACGCATAAGGGGAAAGACCAAAATGACCCCAACTTTTAAAGCTGAAAGCCTTCCCAAAACACCCAGTCTCACGAGCCGTCTACTGATTCAAGGACTCTTTAAAGCATCACGGCCAGTCCAGTGGTCATCATGTTGCCCTATCGGATAGGGCTTCACTAAACTGAGCATAACTTCTTACTCTGGATCGAAATTAGGAAAACTTTATGGCATTGGAAAGAAGACCCAGAGACCTTTAATTTGATAGGTCATGGGACATCTAATTCATTTTGTGCTGAGAAATATGATTGTTTGAAGTTGAGGCAAAACTTAAAAGTTGATGAGTTCCTTTCACAGATGACTTTACAGTCCGTGTGAAGCTTCACGGACCGTCTAAGTATCTGTGATCCTTCATGGTCGTTGGGTTAAACTTCACAGGAGGGGTGACATGTCGTGGACCTTTTCATGGCCCGTGATCCCCTTCGTGGACTGCCCTTTTCTCTTTTCCATTCCAGGTTCAAAAATTCGAGGTGTTACAAATGGAATAGATATAATCATTATCAAAATACCTGGAAAGGCAATATTCAAAGACTACCTATACAATCAAAAGTTCATATTAGAATATCTCTTTTCAAGACCATGATTTCATATTTGTTCATTAAGACACTTACCTCTCTAAGCATCCAAATCATGATTCCTTCCAATGTGACAAAACCTTTCACAAATTATTGACACTTAACTTAAATATCTTTTAGTCATAAATCATCAATTTCATAAAACATGCATAAATCTATAATCATAATTCACAAGTTCATAATCATAGTTCATATTCATAAAATAGGCATAACCATGGGTTCATACGAAATCAACTGGAAAACATTTAATTAAATCAAATCATGCATAATGAGATTGAATTTAAGTAATTGAATCATAACGACTTGAACCCATGAAGAATACATAAGCCCCTAAGAGAATCGGGTTTAAATCATATTGGAGATTGAGATTCTTTTGGGACCCAATGGATGAAAGAAATCCATTGGTAAAGTTTTCACATACCTTGGATAATCAATGTCCTAGCAATTGAGGAAGAGATCTTTGAGCTTAAAATCCTAGCTTTTCACCTTAGGAGCTTCAGAGAGAATTGGAGAAGAAAACCTTTGAGAGAATTTGTGAGTTTGAGTTATTGGGAAGGAATGGGTATTGGTTGAAGGGTAAAAATAGTTATAGGACCTTAGAATAGTCTAGAAACGACGTAATTTAGGTATTAAAAGGATAGAAAAAGACCCTAATAATCCAGAATAAAATTGTCGAACAGGTTCTACGCTTCCAGGCTATGGTTCATAGAAACTTCTACGGACCGTCCTATTGACTCATAGAACCAAGTATTGGAGACCAAAAAATTTATCAACTTCCACGGAACCTTTCTATGGCTCGTATATCCAACCCATATATCCCATATCCAAAAATCCTTCAAGTCAAATAATTTTCCATGAACCCATGACTACGACCCGTTATACATTCTACGATCCGTGCAACCAATCGTAGACCTAAGGTCACTAAAAATCACAAAGTATAGATCTCCTTCTACGGGCACTTCCTGCAGCCCCTAGAGGTTCCTATGGTTCATCATGTTGGTCCGTAGACTATCTGATACTTGAAATTTTTCAAAAATTCAACTTAGTTCCTACGACTACCTTCCAACGGCCCGTGGTACTTCCTACGTTCCATAGGTTGGCTCGTAAAAACCTGCACCAGCACAATTTCTACAACTTTTCCTTCCAAACCCAACTTTCATATTCTGAGGTCTTACAACCACCTTCATTGTAATACCCCAAAGTCCTCCATCACTATTATTGTTACTTCCCCTATATCATAGAAAAACATTTGAGTTAACTTTAATAGAAAAACATTCATTCGATGAGAAAAAATTCCCGCTAACAGTGCTTACATGGATATTGACGTAAATGTTAAGATATGAAATCCTACTTTAGTATGGAGTAAAGATTACCTTTACGAAGAATTGAAGTTTTTGAATGAGTTGCTAAATTATTATTTTTTTAATAAAATGTTATTTAAAGTAATTCTTTTACTACAAAATTACCTAGACAAGGATGAAAAATGAAACATAATTTGTTATTGTATAAAATAATGCACAATCCTTGTTGTTCAAGAAATTAAAATACAGTCCACCTAATTGCCACGATAACAATACATATTGTTCAGATAAGTACCTTTTGCATTTTGTGAAAGAGATGTATGGATATTTGCCTAAAGATGAAAATAGAAGATGACAAGTGTGGAAGAAACTTTAAAAGAATTCTATAGAATATGTGAAGAGTACATCTTTAATTGATTGAGTATCTTGTTACTGAAAATTCATTATTAACCTTATTTTGAGTGCATTTGAGCATTATATATTTTTCATTATAAATGGTTGTAAATTTCTATTTTTTCTATTATCTAGAAAAGGCGAATGTGGACAATGTTATAAATATGTTCATTTTCAAGGGTAAAATAATAATACTAGTGTTTTTAGCAAACCATGAGCTTTCTTTTGTTTTATTCCAGGTATGTTGTACTTCTCTTACTACGTGGCGGCCTCAAATGCACAAATTACAAAATATTTTTTACTTTCCCATCTACAAAGACTTGTCTAGAATAAACATAAATACATGACTGATTTTATCAACTCAGTCCATATCACTTCCCTTCCGCACGAATGACATTACTACTTATTAATAAAGGAAGACTTTGAGCTGCTTTCGATTGTTTTGTCTGTTGTAGCTACTTGAAGCAGATAGTTGCCCGTTGATATGTGTTCTTCTGTTTATTTCTGTATTTTCTTCGTTTTATTTTATTTTTCTAGAATTTATTATATATTAAAAAATTCTATATAAAGTAATATAAATTACACTAATTAATATTAATAAAAGAAGACTTTGAGCAACTTTCGGTTGGCCCGCCTGTTTTAGCTACTTGAAGCAAGCAACTGCCCATTGATGTGTCTGCTTCTGTCTATTTCGGTATTTTCTTCATTTTAATTTATTTTTCTGGGCTATGTTGCATATCAAAATATTATATATAAAGTATTGTAAATCACATAAATTAGCAATTTAAAAACTTATGTAAAAAGTACTATAAATCATAATAATTAGCACAGTAACATACATTATTTGAAATGATATAAAAGGTACTATAAGTCATAATAATTATGAATTTAAAAATCAAAAGACATACAAAATAATGAAAGTCAGTTAAGTTCCCAACGCCTCATGCAACTTACCCCAAAACGTAGAAGTAAACTGAGTGTCATTCTCTGGAATGATAGAAAGGGGTACCCGTACAACTTTACTATTTTCTTGACATAAATCTTGCCAACTGTTGAGAGTTGTAATCCAGTCTGACTGGAATAACGTGGGATGGTTTAGTCAATCTGTCTATAATGACCTAAATTGTGTCGTGCTTCCTTGAAGTCTTAGGTAGTCCCACTATGAAATTTATGACTATTGTTTCCCACTTACACTCAGGAATAGACATTTTCTGAAGTAAACCTGCATGCCTTTGATGTTCATACCTCATCTCCTAAGTACTGACACTTGGAAACATAACCCACAATGTCCTTCATCCCAAGCCACCAATGAATTAAGTTGCCTCAAATTTCGGTACATCTTGGTCATATCTGGATGACTAGAGTATCGTGAACTATGAGACTCTGCAAACACCCTCTGGATCAAGTCACCAACTCAAGGAACTCAAACCCTTCCTCTAAAACTAAGTACACCTTCTATATTGAGAGTGGCATCTTGGGTCTCCCTATACACCACCTTATTTCTGAGCTTATTTAAATCATCATCCTCAAATTGCTTAACCTTAATTTTCTTCATAAAGGTGAGCTTAACCTCAATACTGGCTAACCCCCCCCCCTCTCTTTAAGATGCCCAACCGTATGAATTTACACTCCAGAGCCTGAATGTCTGTGGCCAAGGGTCACTTAGACACTTTCAAGCATGCCAAATTGTCCATGCTAATCATTTTCTGGCTAGATATGTTTGCTACCACATTGTCTTCCTTGGATGATACTGAATGATCACATCATAATTCTTTAGCAATTCCATCCATCTCTTTTTTTTCAGATTCAAATCTTTTTGAGTGAATACATGTTGTAGACTTTGATGATCAGTGAGTACCTCACACTAATTAGCTCCATAAAGATAATGCCACTAAATATTGCGGGCAAACACTACCGACACCAACTCTAAATCATGGGTGGGGTAGTTCCTCTCTTGAACCTTTAGTTATCTATTTCATGTCCTGCATCAACACAACACCCAAGCCCGAATGTGAATCATCACGATAAATAATGAAATCCTTACCTTCAACTAACAATGTCAGGATAAGCGTTATAGTCAAAAGGTTCTTGAACGTTTGGAAAATCTCTTCACACTTCTTTGATCACTCGAATGGTACCTCTTGTTGAGTCAACCTAGTCAAATGCATAGCAATAGAAGCAAATTTTTTGATAAACCTGCATTATTAGCTAGCAAGACCCATAAAACTCCTAACTTAAATCACATAGTTAGGTTGGACCCAATTCTTAACTGTCTCAATCTTTTGGGGGTCTATCATTACCCTTTCCTTCAAAACCACATGCCCAAAAAAAGGGCAGCCAGAATTCACGCTTAAAAAAATTGTCCACTTCTTTTCTTTTTTGGTTGTTTTCTATTCCATATATGTTTTGTAATATTGGACTTGAGCTACTGTTGGACTTAACTTTTTGTATAGTTTTTTACTTCAATAAAATGGATTTGTCCAATTTAGTTCTTAAAAAAAAGAGAAAGAACGGGACAAGAGAGAATAATTTAGGGGAACAAGGGTAAATATTATATTTTTATTGGGTCGGTAAAGTGGGAAGGTTATTAAATAATTTAAATGGATATTTATTTAGTTTTTAATATTTTAATTTAGGGGAATAAGGGTAAATAATTTAAAGATGTTAGTAAATTTTAATGAAAAGAAAAACAGTTAAATAGGTTGAGTGACTTTGTAAGTAAAATATTCATAGTTGAGCGACTTTTGAGTTAAATATCAAAGTTAATTGATTTTCTGAGAAAAACGTCCATAATTGAGTGACTTTATCATTAAAACCAAAGTTGAATGAGTTTATGAGGAAAAAGTTATAATTGAGTGACCATCTTAGATATTGTTTCAAATATATCAATACTAACCAAGGACCATATATAAAATTAACCCCGCTCTTTAGTCTTTAACATCCATACTAACTGGCTCTACTAGTCGGAGCTAAAGATATTCATTTCTTAATTAACCTACTCTTTGTTAGGGGTATTAAGCCTCTTGTAAAAACAACATTCATGATTTTGAGGTAATAATTAATAATCTTTGTTACCGCAATAAAATAAATGTTCAGAGGTACAAATCTTAGAAGAAGTTAGTGTAATGATCCGAGAGTACCCCCTAGCCGTTACATGCGTATTCGACCTCTCGGAGGTCTTATACAAGCCTTAGCATTCATTCATCGCATAGATCATAAAAATCACTAAGAATTTAAAACTTTTATTCAATAAACCGTAAGACTTCAAGAGTCATCAACATTTGAAAACATCAATACGCAAGCGGAACTACTAAGTCTCTTTAGCCAATCTTAGACAAGAACTTAAAACGTACTA
>JAJOOS010009598.1:0-46316 GCA_029582725.1 Solanum chiquidenum | reverse complement strand
TTCAATTATATGTTATTTCAGCTTTACTCTATCCTGCATGCTCAGTACCTTTCAAGTACTGACGCATACGTGCGCTACATCTTCTCGTGATGTAGGTTTAGGTTCTCAGCATCCAGATCACGCTTAGATCGGTTCCCGATCTCTAGTTCAACATAATCAGTGGTGAGTCCTCATTCTTCGAGGACGATAGTCATGAGTTTCTTTTAAGTATTTTTAGTCCTTTAGTTTTAGTTTGCTAGACTTAGTTGGGGCCTGTCCCAGCATTTCTAGTCAGTTAGAGGCTATTTTCAGACATAGATAGATTCAACTTATTATTGAGTTAATATCTTCCTTGTATTAAACTCATAAGTTTTTCATATATCTCACTTATAGTATATGGGTATTCCCCATATTTTCATTGTAATTATGATTTAGATTCCGCATCAGTTTATTATCTTTATTATGCTCATGATCATGCTAGCAGGGTTAGCTTGGGATCACTTGTGGTCCTAGATCCCGTGTCTGCGTCTCGGGGGTAGTCTCGGGGAATGACAAACTTGGTATCAGAGCACCAGGTTTAAGTGTCCTAGGATGTCTGAAAAGCCGCACTAGGTAGAGTCCTTTTCATGGATGTGTAGTGCACACCACATCTAATGAGAGGGAGGCTTCAAAGTGTCTTAGGAAATATATTCATTTTCTTGGTACTCTTATCGTGCGTAAGGTATGATCTAATTCCATTCTAACTCGACGTTCTACGTTTCAGATCATTCCTCCTCGTAGAGCTAACGCCAGGAATGAGAACGCAAATGCAAATCCTCCAGTCCCTGATCAAGAAGTGTCGAATGCAGAGTTCAGGAACGCCATTTAGATGTTGGCTCAGAGTGTGGCCAACCAGAATAATTAGCGGGCTCCAGTTCTGGTAAATGCCAATGTTGGGTCAGCTGCTGCCAGGGTGCGAGACTTTGTTAGAATGAATCCGCCAGAGTTCTTAGGATCACAAGTTGGAGAAGATCCCCAAAACTTCATTGATGAGGTCAAGAAGATCTTTGAAGTGATGCAGGTAACTGGGAATGATCGGGTTGAGTTAGCATCTTACCAACTGAAAGATGTTGTTCATATCTGGTATACTCAAGGGAAGGAGAACAGGGGTAGAAATGCAACTCCTATTACTTGGGATTGTTTCAGCGAAAGCTTTCTGGACAGGTTTTTCCCCATGGAGTTGAGAGAAGCAAGGGCCCATGAATTTATGAACTTAAGGCAGGGTAACATGACAGTCCAAGAGTATGGGCTCAAGTTTAACCAACTATCCAGGTATGCTCCTCACATGGTTGCTGACTCCACAACTCAGATGAATAAGTTTCTTTATGGGGTGTCAGACTTAGTGAAAACAGAGTGCATGAATGCTATGTTGTTGGGAGACATGAACATCTCTAGGCTCATGACTCATGCTCAGCAGGTTGAGGTTGATAAGATTAGGGAACAAGCTAAGGATACTAAGAAAGAAAGAACAAGTAATTACGAGTATTCCCAACAGAAATCGAGTAGTGGAAATCGGTCGCAGTTTCAGCAAAAGTCTTTGACTCCAGCCCCTTCATCAACTAGTGTTCCATCCCCCAGGTTCCGTAACGATCAGAAAGGTAAGGCGTCAGGCTCTAAGTCTCAAGGAACTGTTACATGTACCAACACCTACCCAACTTTCCCTATGTGTGGTAAGAATCATCCGGGCGAGTGCCTTGCAGGTAAAGAATGATGCTTTGAGTGTGGTCAGTCTGGTTACAGGTTGAGGGATTGTCCTTCTAGACAGGGTCAAGGAGGAAATAATGGTAGAGCTCAGTCTACAACTTCAGCAGCACCAGCAAGTCGCCCGACTCAGTAGGGTAACTCATCTGGTACAGGTGGCGAACAACGCCAAAATAGGCTCTATGCTCTTCAAGCTCGCCAAGATCAGGAAGATTCTCTTGATGTAGTCACTGGTACGTTATGAGTCTTTGATCTTGATGTTTATGCATTGTTAGATCCAGCGGCTACTTTGTCTTTTGTAACTCCTTACATAACAGTCCAATTCAGTGTTAGCCCAGAAACTCTTTCAGAACCTTTCTCAGTCTCTACTCCAGTCGGTGACCCAGGTATAACTAGACAGGTATACAGAAATTGCCCTGTCACTATCTCTCAGAAAGTTACCTCAGCAGATCTTGTAGAGTTAGAATTGGTAGACTTCGATGCTATTCTAGGCATGGATTGGTTACATTACTGTTATGCCTCAGTCGATTGTAGAACTAGGATTGTTCATTTTCAGTTTCTAGACGAACCAATCTTAGAATGGAAGGGCAGTAGCTTAGCGCCTATGGGTCAATTCATTTCTTACCTTAAGGCTAGAAAGATGATCTCTAAGGGTTATCTCTATCATCTAGTTCGGGTTAAGGAATTTAGTTCCGAATCCCTAACTTTTGAGTCAGTCCCTGTAGTCAATGAGTTTCCGAAAGTGTTTCCAGATGATCTTCACGCACTTCCTCTCAAGAGGGAAATTGACTTTGGAATTGATCTCCTTCCAGATACCCAGCCTATCTTTATTCCTCCTTATAGAATGGCTCCAGCTGAGCTTAAGGAATTGAAAGAGCAGTTGAAAGACCTTCTAGATAAGGGCTTCATCAGACCTACTATTTCGCCATGGGGTGCACCAGTGTTGTTCGTAAAGAAGAAAGATGGTTCTCTCAGAATTTGTGTTGACTATAGGCAGTTGAACAAGGTCACAATCAAGAATAAGTATCCCATCCCCAGGATTGATGACTTGTTCGAACAACTTCAGGGTGCTAGTCATTTCTCAAAGATAGACCTCAGATCCAGTTATCATCAGCTTAAAGTCAAAGATAGTGACATTCCGAAAACATCCTTCAGAACTCGGTATGGTCATTACGAATTTGTAGTTATGTCATTTGGACTAGCCAATGCTCTTGCAACTTCTATGGATTTGATGAGCAGAGTGTTCAAGCAGTACTTGGACTTGTTTGTTATCATCTTTATTGATGATATCCTCATTTACTCTAGGAATGAGGAAGAACATGCGAGTCATTTGAGAGTTGTTCTGCAAACTCTCAAAGATCATCAGTTATTTACAAAATTTAACAAGTGCGAGTTTTGGTTACAATCAGTTGCGTTCCTTGGGCATATAGTATCCAGCGAAGGGATTTGAGTAGATTCCCAGAAGATAGAAGCAGTAAAACAATGGCCCAGACCTACCTCTGCTACATATATCAAAAGTTTCTTGGGTCTAGCGGGTTATTACAAACGGTTCGTGGAAGAATTTTCATCCATAGCCTCACCATTGACTAGGTTGACTCAGAAAAAGGTTAAGTTCTAGTGGTCAGATGACTGTGAGAAAAGATTTGCAGAACTGAAAACTAGGTTGACTACAACTCCTGTTTTGACTCTATCAGAGGGTTCAAATGGTTATGTGATCTGTTGTGATGCATCCAGGGTCGGCCTATGTTGTGTGTTGATGTATTGAGGTAAGGTTATAACTTATGCTTCTAGACAACTTAAGGTACATGAGAAGAATTATCCGACTCATGACCTCGAGCTTGCAGCAGTGGTGTTTGCACTCAAGATTTGGAGACACTACTTGTATGGTGTTCACAGACCATAAGAGCCTCCAGTATGTATTCACCCATAAAGAGTTGAATCTTCGCCAGAGAAGGTGGCTTGAGTTCCTCAAAGATTGTGATATGAGCGTGCATCACCATCCAGGTAAGGCGAATGTAGTAGCAGATGCTCTTAGCAGATTATCCATGGGTAGTGTAGCACATGTTGAGGAAGAAAGAAGGGAGCTAGCATGGGATGTTCAAAGACTTGCTTGCCTAGGAGTTCATCTTATGAGCATATCAGATGATGGTGTAACGGTTCAGAATGGGGTAGAATCTTCTTTGGTAGTAGAGGTTAAGGAAAAGCAAGACAGTGATCCAATCTTGCTTGAACTTAAAAGTGCAGTCCACAATCAGAGAGTGGAGGTTTTCTCCCAAGGGGGACATGGTGTACTTTGCTATCAGGGTAGGTTGTGTGTTCCTGATGTGGGTCAATTGAGACAACATATTCTTGCAGAGGCCCATAACTCCATATATTCCATTCATCCAGGTGCCATTAAGATGTACCGCGATCTGCAGGAAGTCTATTTATGGAATGGTATGAAAAGAGATATAGCAGATTTTGTGGCTAAGTGCCCCAATTGCCAACAGGTTAAGGTAGAACATCAGAAACCAGGAGGTATGACACAGAAGATTGTCATTCCTACTTGGAAGTGGGAATTGATCAACATGGACTTCATCACATGTTTACCTCTTACTCGCAGATAACATGACTGCATTTGGGTGATTGTTGACAGGGTTACTAAGTTTTCTCACTTTTTCGGCAGTCAAGACTACAGATTTGGCAGAGGATTACGCCAAACTTTACATTAATGAGATTGTGAGGTTGCATGGGGTTCCTTTGTCTATCATCTCAGATAGAGGTCCTCAGTTTACCTCTTATTTCTGGAAGTCATTTCAGAAGGGTCTTGGTACTCAGGTTAACCTTAGAACAACATTTCATCCACAAATGGATGGTCAGGCAGAGCGTACCATTCAAACCTTAGAGGACATGTTGAGAGCTTATGTGATCGACTTCAAGGGTAGTTGGGATGATTACCTTCCTCTTATTGAGTCCGCCTACAACAATAGTTACCATTCCAGCATTCAGATGACCTCTTATGAGGCATTGTACGGGCCTAGATATAGATCTCCAGTTGGTTGGTTTGAAGTAAGTGAAGCAGCCTTGATAAGACCAAATTCAGTCCTTGATGCTATGGAGAAAGTGCAAATCATTAGAGATAGACTTAAGACTGCCCATAGTCGCCAGAAGTTATATGCAGATGTGAGAAGAAGGGAACTAGAGTTCCAAGTTGATGATTGGGTTTTCCTGAAAGTGTCACCTATGAAGGGGGTGATGAGATTTGGCAAGAAAGGGAAGCTCAATACCAGATATGTAGGCCCTTACTGGATCTTGAAAAGGATTGGTAAAGTGGCTTATGAGTTAGAGTTGCCAGCAGACTTAGCAGCAGTGCATCCGGTTTTTCACATTTCACTTTTGAAGAAGTGTGTGGGTGATCCATAATCCATAGTGCCATTAGAGAGTGTGGCTGTAAAAGATAGCCTTTCATATGAGGATGTACCAGTTGAGATTATCGATTGTCAGGTTAGAAGGTTTAGAAACAAAGAAGTCGCTTCAGTTAAGGTTTTGTGGAGGAGTAAGTCCGTAGAGGGAGCTACTTGGGAAGCAGAAGCAGCCATGAAAGCCAAGTATCGTCACCTCTTTCCTTCCTATTACAATCCAGCTTGAGGTAATAGTTCCTCTTCAGTCTTTCAGTCATTCATGCGTAAATTTAGTCTTAGAATCATGTTTCTTTAGTTTGTACTTGCATTTTCAGCGTATTTGCATGTTCTTGGAACTCAGTTCAGTCAGAAATTTAGTTCTCAATGTTTAGTGGTAGGGATTGCAGTCCTCTTCCTCTATTTCAGCTAGTTCAGTCTTCATTCTAGGACGAATGGTCCCAAGGAGGATATAATGTAACACCCCGTATCCGAAACAGACCAAAAATGTAGATTTTGAGAAGTTGCAGGTGCAACCCACGGTTGCCATCCACGGATCGTAGGTCAGACCATGGCCCGTACTAGTGGTCCGTGGTTCACCACTGCAACCCCTCTCGATCATATTGATCTCTCTACTGCTCCCGCAAACGGTGATGTCTGGATTCCCATTGGTCGGTCTGCTATCCGGAACAAACCTTTGTCCAAGTAATCTTGAATCAGATTCCTGAAATTTACACAATTATTTGTAGAGTGAGTCCATTTCTCGTGCCATTTACAATCCCAGCTCATAAATGTGCTAAGTCTCGGCCCACGGATAGACCACAGTCTGTGGATCAAGACTCCTTTACCCAACCTCTGACATGAACTACAGTCGACCAGCACAGATCGTCATTCGATCCACGGTCCGTAGGTCTGACCGTAGATGCGGGTTAGCAGCCTGTTAGATGAAAGTTGTTGATTGGGTCAACTTCAAATGGTCATAATTCTTAGCACAAAAGGAATTATGTGTCCCATGACCTATGATATGATAGATAATCGAATCCTCTTTCCAACGCCACTGAGTTTGCTAAAATCCGACCACCGAGTAAAATATTATGCTCGTTTTAGTGAAGCCTTGTCGAGCAGGCTTGACTTACGGACCCAATCTACGGACCGTAGATTGACCTATGGCCCGTAGGTCCAATCCGTCGATCACTCCGACAGCAGTTAAGTCAGGGGTGTTTTGGTCTTTTCCTATTTCGTTTAACCCGTAAGATACGTCGTTTAAACCCTAAATCATGAGATTTTAGTCAGTTTAAGCCTAGAAACATAACTAGAACTTACCTAAGTCAATTCATTGATTAAACTTAGTGAAATTAGAGCGTAAGAGGAGAAGAGAAGTCAAGAACCCTAGTTCAAGAATGCAGCAAGGTTCCATCAGTTCCAACCCAAAAATCGATAGATTTCTTCGTGAAATTCGTCACCAGGTATGTGGGATTTCACTAGTGGGTTCCTTTCACCCATTAGGTCCCTAGTTTTCAGTCAGTTTCTTGATTCCTTTATTATTACTAGACCTAGGGTTTCTTGAATGTTAGAATTATTGGGTTCTTAGCTGTTAGAATGATCCAAATCAGATTAGTATGTTAATATTCAGTTTATTGCATGAATTTCAGAACCCTAACTATGTATTTTTTTAGTTCTGGAATTACACATGCTAGGTCAGATATTTCAGTATTCAGTTATACATGCCTCAATTTATGAATGCATCATTATCAGATTAATTGTTGCATTCTCAATTTTGCATGTCCAGTTTTGAGCTATCCAGTATTACAGAAATTCAGTCATAATGTGTTATTCACTTAATCCATTGGGAGTAGCATAATACCGAGTTGGACTAGGGTTCAACATACCCATATAGTCCCAGAACTACGAGCCACATAGGTGTAAGTCCCCTCCGTGGGCATTATTTAGTGATCACGCCAACATGCCTCTAAACCTTTGGCCGGGTATATTGGGTCCTCTCGATGGGGTGTATACATCAGACTCCACATTTAGCTCATGTGGTTTTATTATCGGTTATTAGTAGCTCCCACAGTTCAGTTAGATTCTATTGCATTGACCATTTATCAGTATATCCAGTATTCAGTTTTAGCATGCTGAAAATTGGTCACTGCATTCAGTCATCTCAGCATTCAGTATCTATATCATGTTCAGATTATGTCATTGCTTATTTGCTTTGTTCAGTTATATGTTATTTCAGCTTTACTCTATCCTGCATGCTCGGTACCTTTCAAGTACTGACGCATACGTGCGCTACATCTTCTCGTGATGTAGGTTCAGGTTCTCAGCATCCAAATCACGCTTAGATCGGTTCTCGATCTTCAGTTCAGTAGAATTAGTGGTGAGTCCTCATTCTTCGAGGACGATAGTCATGAGTTTCTTTTCAGTATTTTTAGTCCTTTAGTTTCAGTTTTGCTACACTTAGCTGGGGCCTGTCCCAGCATTTCTAGTCAGTTAAAGGCTATTTTCAGACATAGATAGATTCAACTTAGTATTGAGTTAATATCTTCCTTGTATTAAACTCATCAGTTTTTCATATATCTTAGTTATAGTATATGGGTATTCCCCATCTTTTCATTTTAATTATGATTTAACTTCCGCATCAATTTATTATCTTTAGTATATGCTCATGATCATGCCAACAGGGTTAGCTTGGGATCAGTTGTGGTCCTAGGTCCCGTGTCTGCATCTCGGGGGTAGTCTCGGGGCGTGCCAATAAGATGAACTTTAGATGAGATAATTTTCTCTCGAACAACTACCTTGCTTCAATTGAGTTCTCTCGAACCTCAATGTGCTAAACATGGAGACCAACCCACAACCTCACTACATTCACTATCTCGAGCTGAATAAATAAAATAAATCTTGAGATTCACTCTCTTAAGCTGAACCCACCATGACCCAATAACTACGAGTGCCAACTTATCACCTTAGTTTCACACTTCTCTCTCAAGCAAGCATAAAACACTAAATTATATTGAAATAAACTAACAATAGAGTATTTAAACAACAATAATAAGTCAGACCCACTTCGAATTAGCACTAAAATTGACAACAACGAACACCCATCAAGCCAAAATCAGCAATTAATCACCTTGTCAAACCCCCAAGATGGGGTTTTAGCTAATCATCATAAAAAAAAGAAATTCAGTACCTAATACATGCTCCATAGCTGGGTATTGAAAATAAAAGTTCTAAGATGAATAATATCTTTTCTATTACAACACCCAATCTAAATCTCTTGCAAAAAATTGCTTAAAATTAATAACAATAGTGTTTTTATTTTCTCTATTTCGTTCCACAATGGTTGAATCCGTTCTCTCTCTTCCAAAAAGTCACTTTATATTGATCTGAGATGTGGCTTTTTGGGTTGATCGGTGAGAAAATTCAGGCTTCACCGACCGATCGGCGACTCGCCGATCATCTTTATCCATCGCCTTTTTTCTTCACATTTTTATCCACCAAGCACTGTAACTTTAGGCGGTCTGCATCGGGATTGCCGATCACCTTTGTGATTCGCCCTTTAGTACTTTAGCTCGCCAATTCAATTTCATCTTTTTCTCGTTCAGAGCATTCGGCGGTACCATCTTGTCTCGTCGATTGGTTCGGTGATCCACCAATATGGAGTACAATTCACCCAAATTTCTCTTATTTCAGGCACAGGGTACTGTAAATTTAGGTGGGCTAGGGGTAACTTGATGATTCGCCGAGTGCTCTTGGCGATCATCAGGTTTGTTTTTCCTCTCTTCCTTAGCTTGTTTTATTTCATTTTGCCTGTTAGTATCCTTGCTTTGCTCCTCAATTCATATACCTAAAAATAAAGGTTTTAACATCAGTCTATAGCATAAATTAGGCATTTGAGGACACTAAAACTATCAAAACAAAGCCTCAAATGAGTCCAAATCTTGGAATCATCAGTAGCCATGGCCTGAACAAGTACTTGGAAATCAACCCTAAACTCAAAATGCATGACCCACTTATTCAATAGGTCTGCTGTTGCTGCTGTCTCACTCCTTACGTTATCTGTTCTGGGAGGCAGAAAGAATAGGAGTCGGAAGGAGATTGAATAGAGTTCATACTCACGTATGATAAGAATATGAAGAAAGTGAAGTTTTTCTTAAATCACTTCGTAGCCTCCCCCTCATAGATATGGTGCACTTCACACCCATGAAAGTGACTCTACTTAGTGCGTCTATCAGACATCCTAGGACTTTTGAACTTAATGCTCTAATACCAAGTTTGTCACACCCCGAGGCTACCCCCTTGACGTAACACGAGACCTAGGATCAAGAGTGACCGTAAGCTAACCCTGTGTTTGGCATATCATAAGCATACAAAGAGCTACTAAATAAAACATATACTATGCGGATGGTAAAACAGTGGATAACTGAAAATGAGGAATGCTCACCTAGTCTGAATATATGAAATATACTAAGAGTTTAATAACAATTGAAAGATCAAACTCAAAAAGTCAAGTTGATTCTACTACTATGTCTGAAAAAGCCTCTAACTGAGTCGAGTTGTTGGGACATGCCCTCAACTAACTCTAACAAAACTGAAAACTAATTAAAAAGACTAAAATGAAAGCATGTCTATTTTTCTCGAAGTATGAGGAATCACCACTAAAGTTGCTGAATGCGGATCGAGAATTAATTTAAGCGCGATCTGGACGTTGAGTACCTGAACCTACATCATTAAAGGATGTAGCGCATAGTATGTGTCAGTACTTTGAATGTACTGAGCATGCAAGATATAGATACTAAGCTGGACAAACATATATAAGGTGAAACAAGGCATAACTGAGCAATACTGTAAACTGAGCAAGAATGTAAATACTGAAAAGATAACTGAAAAGCTAAACTGAATGCAATGACAAAGAACTAATCATGAATATGACATGCTAAACTGAATACTAAAGTATATACTAAAAACCTGGTCAAATGCACTAAGAGTCTGACTGTGGGAGCTACTATTAACCGACGTAAAACCACGTGAGCTAAACATGGAGTCCGATGTATACGCCCCATAGAGAGGATCTAATATACCTTTCCAGGGGTATAAAGGCATGGCTGGAGTGATCACTAAATATGATGCCCAATACAGGGGACTTATATTCCTATGGGGGCACGTAGTTCTAATACTATGAGGGTACGCTGAACCGTAGTCCAACTCGGTGCTAAGTCTACTCCCAACTGAATATGTGTATGAATGAAATGTAATTGAGATACTAACATACAAGATAGCCCAAAATACTGACATGCAAATATGAGAATGCACAATTTATATACTGATAATGTAACATTCAAAACTGAAGCATAATTTTATGTTTAACTAACTTAGCAAGTTAAATTCATGAATTAAGAGAATCTACACAAACTTTTGAGCACTATGCATGGAATTAAACAACGTTTCCAAGAAATCATGATATTTTGATTAAGAATACTACAGAGGCTAAATCACAACAATTATCTAAGGATTTAGAAACCCTAGGTCTAACAAGTAGAATAAAAGATATGACTGAATTCTAGGGACCTAGTGGATGAAAGGAACCCACTAGTGAAATCCCACATACCTGGTGACGAAATCTATGGAGAAATCCTTTGATTTTAGGGTTGGAACTGAAGAAAACCTGCTGCATGTGCTTGAGAAAACTAGCACCTCTTTCTTCTCATTTTGCTATAAATTTTGGTGAATAAAGGTTTTGGTTAGGTTCTGACTAAGTCATTATGCTTAAACTGAGTAAAATGACATAGTTTAGGTGTAAACCGATGTAGTTTAAATGCCAAATACGTAGGGGTAAAAGACCAGAACGACCCTAACTTAAAAGCTGACGAGGACGACCACGGTGCCACTGACGGTCTTTCGTTGGGACCACGACCTGTCAAGTGGATCATGGTTCTTGGCCATGGTCTACTAGTTCTGGGGGTCCAACTAGGAGCCCTAACACGACCCTTGTGAAGGACCACAGACCGTGAAGGCCATCGTGGTTCTTCACTTGGGCTGGGGGTCTGCTGGATCAGGACGACGGACTCTACCATGGCCTGTCATTACAACCACATCCCGTGGTGGGCTCTGTGGTCTGAGGCCTAGCTCGGGCGATTCTGCCTTGCCTTCATGAGCCTTCCCACAGCTCATGTGGTGGCCCACAACCCGTGAAGGGTCTCGTGGTCCACCACTTCTGGGTGGGTGTGAACCACGATGAGGGTGACGGACTATGGGCCTGATCACGGCCCGTGAACCCCTCCGTGGTTCACCTGTTTCTGCTGAAAAGTCCAAGTTTATTTTTCTGAGGTGTTACAGTTGAATGGTCAATAGTATGTAGGAATGATTCATGGAAATTAGCTAGATTTTTGTGTTCCAATCATAGGTTTTACGGTTGACCAGTACAATCCGCATGTCCAAACCATAGACTTGTGCATCAGATTTTTATTAACGGATCTGTTCCTACCAATTTAACCCCTAAACTACGTCGTTTTGTCCTTATAACTACCCCCATAAATTTTTTACTCCTAAGACTAAGCCTAACTCCCCTAATTCACTTAATTCTCCAAAATCCCTAAAGTCTTTTTCTCTAAATTCTCCCAAAAGCTCTTAAGGAGGAAGTTATGTTTCAAGCTTCAAGATCTCATTCTCCTTGCATTCTTAGGGCTTTGATTATCAACGTATTTGGGAATTTACCAATGGATCCTTTTCATCCATTGGATCCCAAAAGAATCTCAATCTCCTAAATTGATTTCACCCAACCCCATTAGAGTTACATGCAAATCTCCATGGGTTCTATCTATTATGATTCAATTATTTATATTCAACTTATTATGCAGGATTTGATTAAACTACATGATTTTCAATTGATTTCATATGTACCTATTTCTATGCCTACTTTATGAGCATGAATTATGAAAAAAACATATGAACTTATGAACTATGATCATCAATTTGATTAAGGATTTATGCATGTCTTATGAAAAGAATGGTTTATGACTAAATGATACTTTTAAGATAAAGTATCAATAATTTGTGAAAGTTTTTCTCACAATTGAAAGAAATCATGATTTAGATGCTTAGAAAGGTAACTGTCTAATATGAGAGTTTTATGAAATCATGAGTTGAAAAGAGCTACTTTATTATGATTTATGATTGGATTGGTAGTATTAATCGTTACCTTTACAAGTATTTTGATTTGATTATAATTATGTATTTTCCATTGGAATTTACTAAGAATCGGGGGGATAGGAAGGAAGCTTAATCGTAATGAATAATAATTTTTCTTCTATGATTGATCGATATAAACATCAACAGCTTCGAATTGGATCAGTTTCTCCTCAACAAATAAGTGCTTGGGCCACAAAATTCTGCCTAATGGAGAGATAGTTGGAGAGGTAACAAAACCCTATACATCGATATGAAGACTCTCCATTAGTAGAGGCCAGGTTTCTAGAAACAATCTCCTTGTCCCAAACTATGTGCCCCCCTAGGACTATCTTATATGACCTAGCTAGTGGATCCACCTTAGCAATAGGAATGATACAAAAATTTATCTTTGTAAGTAGATTCCCTTTTTCGTTGTGAGGTTCATGCCAGATTCCATGTTATAACTCACATGGTATTATTATTAATTAATGCTAAATACCCCACAAATGAACTATTTTTTTCCTCAAAGGATTTTATGAAAGATTTCTTTATGATTTTAAGATGCATTGACCTTGTAGACATTTATGAATTTGACTTTTAAACCCTCTCATGCGTTTACTTGGTCTTGCATATTCACGTTTTTAACTCATTTATGATATCATGTTTATGTTTATCCATATTTCCCCATACTTAGTACATTAATCATACTAATGCATATTTGTATCTACATCATCTCATAATATAGGATCCGATGCTCTTCCTTCCGCTCGTAGTTAGCTTGAATTGCTCTATTAGTATTTAAGATTGGCGAGTCCTTATCGTTCGAGGATAGGACCATTCATGCTATATTTCTATTATTATCTTGTTGTTTTAGACTTGTACATGGTGAATGAGTTACATTCTTACCACTCTTATGATGTTTAGAAAGGCTATGTCAGACATAATTTAGTACTTTACACCTATGTTAACATTCCTTTTATGATATAAGACTTATATTTCCTATTTTCTCTCTTGTTTCATTTCCTTTATGTCATGCTTATGCCAAGTGACTTGTTTAGGGCCTCTCGAGGTTCTATTCACCATGACCTACCTACAAAGTACTTTGGGTCGTGACAAACTTTGTATCAGAGCGAAGTTTTAGAAAACATCCTAGGATGTCTAACAAACCACATTGAGTAGAGTCTTATTCATAAGTGTGAAGTGCACCAATTTTATTAATAGGAGGCTATGATGCATTTAGAAAATTTCACTTCTTTCACTTCTCTAAAGTCATGCCATAAAGTGTATCTCAATAAATGTCTTTCTCCTTACTCTTGTCCGATGCTTTTCAAGAAATGCCTTTTCAAAGAGCTAACACAAGAATAATTATTGAGACCAAGGTTCCTTATGTGTCGTTCGATCCTTTGGCCGAGAAAGTGTCTTATGTCTAATTCTGATCCCCATTCTACATGTTGGCTCAAGCTATGACAACCTAAGTTAATAGAAAGGCCGTTGCTACCATGAACCCAATTGTGGGTACGATATCAACAAGAGTGAGGGACTTTACTAGGATTAATCCCTCGAGTTTCATAGGTCAAAAAATGATGAGGATCCTCAAGAGTTTTTGGATGAGAATTATAAGGTATTGGAGATTATAAGAGTGTCTTTGGTGGAAAAGGTGGACTTAGCCTCTTACCAACTTAAGGGTGTTTCTCAAGTGTGATTCAACCAATGGAAGGAACATGGGGATATCGATGCGGTTCCTTTTGATTAGGAGAGATTTAGAAGGGCTTTTTTGATCGTTTCTATCCTCTTAAGATGAGAGAGGCAAAGGTACTTGAGTTCATTAATCTCTTTCAAGGGAATATGAGTGCCAATGAGTATGCATTGAAGTTCACTCAGTTGTCTAACTATGCTCCTACTGTTGTTGTCGGCTCTAGGGGAAGGATGAGTAAGTTTGTGTCGGAAATGTCTAAAATGGTGGTAAAAAAGTATCGTACTTCCATGTTGATTAAGGAGATGGATATATCCCACCTGATGATACATGCCCAACAAATTAAAGAGGAGAATCTTAA
The DNA here is from genome assembly GCA_029582725.1 of Solanum chiquidenum. Lineage (NCBI taxonomy): Eukaryota > Viridiplantae > Streptophyta > Magnoliopsida > Solanales > Solanaceae > Solanum > Solanum chiquidenum. The sequence continues at coordinate 31,999 of JAJOOS010009598.1, read as the reverse complement.
GGAGAAATCTATAGTGTCTAAGAGAGAAAGGAACAACGATGATGATTTTCCTCATTCTAAGTCCGGTGGACATGGTCTTCCTCAATTCTTGCAAAAATTCTCTGATTAAGCTTCTTCTAATGTTTCGGCTCCAAAGTTCAACATAGATAGAGTGTCTAAACCTAACCCTCATGGAGGTGGGGAAAATGGATCTTGAATTCTCGCTTGCAAAAGTGTGGGAAGAGCCACATGAGAAAATGCTTAGACGGTATAGATGGTTGCTTTGTTTGTGGGAAGACTGGTCACAAGGTGAGAGATTGTTCGTTTCTTGATACTAAGGGTAGAGATGGCAAGCAAGATCAACCTAGTTGTTCTAGTTGGTCTGCCCCTCATCATAATTTTTTTATGTTCTTCACACTCTACATGATCATGAAGGTTCTCTGGATGTTGTGACTTATATGTTGGAAGTCTTTCTTTTTTATATGTATGATTTTCTTGATCCAGGTGAAACCTTGTCATTTGTTACTACTGATGTGGCTATGAGATTTGATGTCTGTCCTGATATTTTTTTAGAACCTTAATCATTCTCTACGCATGTTGGTGATTCTATTATTGCTAAACGAGTCTATAGAAATTTCCATGTTTCTGTTTCTCATAGAGCCACTCATGTTGATTTGGTAGACCTTGATATGTTAGATTTTGATGTTATTCTTGGAATGAATTGACTTCATTCTTGTTATGCTTCCATTGACTGTTGGACCTGATTGGTCACATTGTAGGTTCTAAACGAACCTATCTTAGAACAGAAAGAGGGAAATTCAGTGCCTAAGGGTCAGTTCATATCTTGCCTAAAGGCTAGGAAAATAATTTCTAAGGGTTTCATCTATCATATTATTAGGGTTAGGGATACAAATTTTCAAACCCTTACTCTTGAGTCAATTCCGATTGTAAATGATTTTCCATAAGTGTTTTCTGATGATCTTCCAGGTATTCCTCCTGAAAGGGAAATAGGCTTCGGTATTGACTTACTCCCAGATACACAACCCATCTCTATTCCTCCATACCTAATGGCTCCAATAGAACTTAAGGAATTAAAGAATTAATTGAAGGACTTACTGGATAAGTGTTTTATTATATCGAGTATTTAGGGTTCTCCGGTGTTGTTTATACGAAAGAAGGATGGTTCACTTTGTATGTGCATTGACTATCAACAATTAAATAAGGTTTCCATAAATAATAAGTATCATATTCCATGGATTGATGACTTATTTGATAAACTCCAAGGTGAAAGTTTCTTTTCAAATATTGATCTCCGGTCAGGTTATCACCAATTGAGAGTAAAAGAAAGTGATCTGAAGACGGATTTTGAAACTTGGTATGGTCACTATAAATTCTTGGCGATGTCATTTGGTTTGACTAATGCCCCGATGACATTCATGGACTTGATGACATTGACTCAAAATAGGGTGAAATTCCTATGGTCAGAAGATTGTGAGAAGAGCTTCCTAGAGTTAATGGATAGACCCACTTCAACCCCTATTTTGACATTACCGGAAGGATCAAATGGTTTTCTGGTTTATAGTGATGCTTTATAGATTGTTTTTGGTTGTGTTTTAGTGCAACATGTAAAAGTCCTCTCTTATACTTCAAGGCAATTGAAGGTTCATGAGAAGAATTATTCGACTCATGATTTGGAATTAACGACGGTAGTGTTTGCTTTAGATTAGAGACATTACCTATATGGTGTTCATGTGGACGTGTTTACTGACCCCAAGAGCTTGAAGTATGTGTTCACCTAAAACAATTTGAATCATCTTGAAAGGAGATGAATTGAGTTTTTGAAAGATTACAACATGAGTGTCCTTTATCATCCCGATAAAGTTAATATTATTGCGGATGCTCTTAGTCGACTATCGATGAAAAATGTTGCTCATGTTGAAGATGGTACGAAACAACTAGTTCCTGATGTTAATAGATTGAATCAATTTTTTGTTCACTTAGTTGATTCGAGTAAGGGTGGTGTGATTGTTTAGAATAGCCCAGAATCGTCTCTTGTATCAGATGTGAAGGCTAATCAAGATCTTGATCTGGTATTGGTCGATTTGAAGAATTTGATTTCCAAAAAAGCCATTAAGGTTTTCTCTCAAGGGAAAGATGGTGTCCTCCGATACCAAAGTCGGTTATGTGTTCTGAATGTTGATGAATTAAGGGATCAAATTTTGATGGAATCTCATAGTTCTCGATATTCTATTCACTAGGGAGCCACAAAGATGTACCACAATTTGTGAGAAGTCTATTGGTGCAATGGAATGAAGAAGAAGTTTGTGGAATTTTTGGCCAAGTGTCCTAATTGCCAACAAGTGAAAGTTGAGCATAAAAAACTGGGTGGTTCAGCTCAAGACATTAGCATTCCTACTTAAATTGGAAAGATTTGAATATGGACTTCTGTAGCACCTCAAAAATTGGAAGTTTAGTTTGGGTTCAGAAAGTTTAGAAAATTTACTGAAGTATGGTTCTACGACTTGACTTATATATCGTTAAGAGTCATATGGGTCGTAGGAAGGGTTTCGTAGGACCTTGTTTCAATTTTTGAAAATTGTGAAGTCTTTGATAATGAGTTATGATTTAACAGGACAAGCCGTCGAATGAACTACGGGCCGTAGGTGGTACCCATGGGATGATTCTGCACACAGTGATTTTGGAGGACAAGTGATTGATGGGTATGAACTATGATTTGTAGTTGGTGCTACGGACTGTAGAGTGTAATAAAGGAAAGGCAATTAGACTTACGTGATTTTTTGTAATGTGGGGTCTACGAGTAAGGTCTACAATTCGTAGACCAGGTGACAAGTCGTAGGACTGTCTTGAGGAGATACTCTAACACAGTCTATCTATGAAGCCTCTTCTATCTGAAATAGGCTTCAAGACAGATCCATGACAACCTTAGATAAAACTACTAAAGAAAATAAATGAATGGAGTCTTCCGAAAGCAAGGAGGCCTCACCAAAAGCTGGGTGATATCAACGATGTACCTGTTGATGATCTTGAACACATGTATCTTCATCATAAAAGGATGCAAGTCTAATCACATTAGTACATGGAATGTAAGAGTATGTAATTTAGCTAAATGCAACAATAAGAGAACTGAAAATGGCTAATAACAACTCAACTGAAAGTAAAAAAGTCATGAAGTAAAAATCATTTAAGCCTCACATTAAAATAAATAGGGTAAACCACTAAACTGATTAAATATATATAATAAAACACTGTTTACATTTCTAGGGAGTTTCTCTAACCAACAATCATCACTATGAGCATTGTTATAATACAACGTCTTACCCACATTGCTAGGGCCTTCCTATACCTTGTCGGAATATAGAACGCAACTGAACTGATTGATCCACTAAGAGGCTTTCTTGAGGCAATGATGAGTCGTCTGAATGTTGGTACGATCCTATCCTACGATGGCTACGTAGTTTATGGGATTTGAATTATCTGAACTCTTACCCTATGTCGGTGCTCAATACTACTCCCAAAGTAATATACTTATATGACATGCTCATAGTTTGGTAAATTATCTGTCTATCTGAATTAAGGGTAACACCAAGCTCTAACTTGTGAGTCAAATCTCATATATTTCTAAAATATTTCTTTCAAAGTCATGTATATAACTTACATCATGAGAAAGTCTTCTAACTTGCATAGCTCATAAATATTTGAAATAGTTTTCATAATAGCATAAAGACTCTAAAATCATTCTTTGAAATATAAGCTTCATGAAATCATAACAATTTCATATCAAAAACTCACAAGAACAACAATGTAAAATCTTACTAAGTATAAAAAGGAAGTACATAGGTCAAGAATCTTTAATCGTGAATAATTAATTTAAGAAATCATGCAATCCAGGTCATAATTATTGATGAGTTCAAAAGTAGGTTTGATAACCCTAACTTCGGAATTTAGTTCATGAACAATGATAAATCTTGGACACAAGGGAGAAATGAATTCCTCATTGAAGTCTTACATACTTTAATCACTCCAATTACCGAAGAAAAATATGATCTTGGAAGTAGAAGAACCAAAAAACCTTTCTTTAACCTTGGAGATGTGTTCTTGAAGAGCTTTCTTGAAAATCTATGAAGTTCCTGAGTAGAAGTTATTAATCCATGTTAAGATGAAGAAATTATGAAGTTCTATTGTCAAATCTTACCTTGGATGATGGACGAACCTTGGAGGAAGTTAGTTTCTTGAAAACTTTTCTTTCTAGGGTAAATTTATGAACTAGGGATGTGAACTACATCTTTGCAGATTAAAAGGCTTAGTCGCCTGAACGGAAATGCCTCAGGTGTGCAGTCAATCATGTAGGAAGGAAGTAGCTACTGCCTCGGTGCGCTAGCGCGGGAAAATTTCCTTGGCCGCGCAGCCAGCACGTGGCAAGACCATGTCTAGTAAAATGGGCATAGTTTTCTTTCAAGCTCCAATTGATGTAAACATCGTGGCGTTTGAAAGAAACCTCATAAGGATTTAATTTGATAGGTTATGGTCTATGTAGTTCTTTATATATTGAAAGATATGGTCATTTGAAAAGTTGAACTTTACGTGAACTAATGCAAAAAACCTAGCTGGAAGAAAGGCTTTGAACTTGAGGTTAAATGACAAAAACGACCATTTTTAATATTTTCCCGTCGGCTAATTCGTCACTGTACTATATCAGGTTACTAAAATGGTCATAACTTTTTACTCAAAACTTGGATTGTTGCAAAATTATTGGCATTGGAAAAGATTCAAATACCTTTAATTTGATAGGTTATGAGCCACGTAACTCCTTATATTCTAAGAGATATGGTCGTTTGAAGCTGACCTGAGTAATATCTTACATTAAAATTTAATCGGTAAGGAAACTATCAACTCAAATTTTTGTTAGGAGATTCTAGTGACCTTAATTGATATCCAAATTCATTCACACACTAAAGAATTGACCTTTACACATATGGACAATTTAAGAATCACCTGATACATCCTTATTCAAAAATGAAGAATGATTTGGGTCTTAATTTAGAAATTTTTGGGGGTTACAAGATCTCCCCATTGGGACCATTCTTCCTCGAATGATGGTTAAATTGAGGGTGAAAGGGAAATGAATTACTATCATTATGTCTCTCGACTTCTGATCTTGTCTACTAATAAAGACGGAATTGATTCATACCAAGAGTTTGGAACTGGACTCGGGTATGCTTGGCACGAAACTCCCATAAGATTTCAAGATTACAGGCCATGACATGAAACAAGTGTACCTAGGCATGAAGTAAGAATATGACTACTATTCCTTGAATGATATGACTGGCAGCTCTTACGCTTTGCAACACTTCTAAACTATGCTCTCCATTCTGATTACTACACTTCATTAGCTGCAACTCCTAGCTCCCACTAGAGTATGTGACTACTTTTACAAATGTCTAAATCAAATCGCTTGCTCTTACTTTATTCATGCCTAATCTCTAATTCACAAGGTGCTAAACATGAGATGGTTATACTTATCTAAACCACAAGATTCAGGTTCTATACCTCTATAGGGAATCTCATCCCAAGAATACTTCTCCTTGAGCCCATATCAAGAAACACCTAATGCATCATGCATTCATCCACATGCTACCAACACCGTTCAAGCCTAGTACTATAACTACTCCATAGACTCCTACTAATCAATCCTCACAAGAATTCCTTACTCTCTCGTCACTTCTACCAACTGAACTTTCACACATTACTACCAGGAACTGACTAATTGTTCTCGTTTAACTATTATTCATGGTAAATAACCATTTTATTCCTCCTACACATTATAACTTTAGATGGAATATGAAATTTACTACTACCACAATAAGAAACATCAACCCTCTCCTTCTATCATTACTCAACTACTATAAAAAACACCACTCCCTAAACTATAAAGGATTACTAAAATAACTTTAGGGCAAAAAATCATAAGCATGATTCATTCGAGATGTCTGATATAACAATATGCATGGCATAACATTATGTTTCTAGCCATTGAAAGTAAATCATAAATTTATGAGACTCAACATATTTTGAGACATGAATGCTTATATGAGTATATTCATATCATGAGGCTTATATCCATAACTTTATGGATTAAGCTTGAGATTAATGAGCTAAAGTCTTTGCCCCTCATTCTGGGAGCTGAGCATATATGTAAATCTCTCTGAAGTGTATAAGCATAGGTCATAGACACAATTATGATATTAGGAATATCAACAAGATGTTGTAATAATTGAACTTAAGGAATACACAATATTATGAATGGGTTGATATATCTCTAGAACTCTTTTTGAAGACATCACTATCTTATTCTCAACTCTTGACTTGATTTCTCATCTTATCATCTCCCCCTTAGGTTTGGATTTGACACTCTAAAGCTATGTATCTATTCCATTAACTCTAAACTGGTTTACATTTCCTTTACTCCAATACTCAAGAAAGGCTTATCTCATGGCTACTGAACCCTCTATAAGAAAGTACTAAGACTCCTTCTAAGAACTCTTTCTAAGATGCTTATGTTTACCTCTTCTCATTGGCTTATAAGGCCTCTTCATTTAACTCTTAAGGAAAAAAATACTGCTTACATCTGCCTATTCCATATTAAAATCTCAAATATACTATCTAGGCATACATGAACAATCATACACTTAAATGGAACCTCGTCTGATTACATACAATCTCGGTTACACCTCTTAATGCTCTTGTTACTCTTATGACTTAGCCACACTTCACTGCCCTTATCTAAAAGTTAGGATCTATCACTTGTACCACTCATATTCATTGCAACTAACATCTCAATTCCTCACCTACTCTATGTCAAGTCTACTAGATTAGATCTTAAGAATAACATCACCACCCTCATGTTGCCATTCTTTTGATTACGACACTCATCTCAAATTCAAGCTTGTTTATTACTAAACCCAGATATACATATGATTGCATGCTTACTATAATAACTTACAACTACTAGATAAAAATGAATAAACACTCACTCACTAAGACCTCATGACAAGTAGTCAATCTTCACCTCTCAGTCTTCATACCTACAATTTACCGTCACACTTCCTTTCAACACTTAATTACTATATACCCATTCACTATAAATCATTGTTGAATTATTTTTTTAACCCTCTGAATATTATGGGCTCTTCCTCAAAAATCATATGCCTAGCTTAGATCTGTCACCTCATGAATAGTCCTGCTCTTTTATTCAACACCTATACATGGTTGTTACTAACACTGATCTCCTTTCTGGTTAAAGTATACTCTAACTCATCCTGACTAGTAACTATTCCTCAACCTTTAATCATGAAATCTTCACAACTCATCACTTCTTAGTCTATCCATAAGGGAAAACTCCTCATTAATAACTTACTAGGTGCATGACTATAATAACATACCTTGCCTCATCACTATCTCCCTTTCTTAGATAACTTAACCTCTGCATACCTTCCTTTAACTTTGGGCACTTTCACCACTACTGATCATAATCTCATAACTCAAACTATCTCTCGGGTGATAATATTACTCAAACTATCAATAAAATTCCTCATAAGGGTCTTAATTGGAACACGGTTTAGAGAAGAAATGACATCTCTCTTTTAGCTTGAACGCATGATTCATATGAACATGAGTGCATTCCTCTGAAACTCAACACTTAACTCACTCATGGGCTTCTCTCAAGCCCCTCTGGAGTCTCATGACTTCCTCAAGACTCTTTCTAAAAATAACTCATCCATAAGGATCTTGGGTCTTTACTTTTCAACCACCTTTAGTATGAGGGGTAGTCAAACGGATATGAGGACGCACGAGTGAGAATAAATTCCTTATGGCACAATCTTTACTGTCTATCTATGAAGTCTTTACTATACAAAGATGAGTGCCGGGACAAGACCCACGACTCCTCAACAGAACTACTACTAACAACTCATAAAACTGAAGTACTCTGAAAGTAAGGAGGTCTCACTCATAAGAAGATGAGCGGATGAAGTGATGTCAACAGACTCTTGTTGAGGATCCTAATAACCTGTATCTACATCATTAAAAGATGCAGGTCAGATGACATCAGTACATTGAATGAACAAGCATGTATTATGGCTGAGTAACAAATAATTGAAAGAAAGGACGACAATAGATAAAAATGTACTCAAGCTGAATGTAAAAAAATAAAAGAGTTAAATCATTTAAAGCTTTGAAAAATACTTTCTCATCTCTGAACTCAACATAATATGTGATATATAAAAATACACTTAAACTCTATTAGGAGATTCTCTAACCTACAACCATCATTATGAGCTACATTATGATACAGAGTCTCACCATGCTGCCAGAACTTTCCTATACCTTGCCGAGATATAGGACACCTCAACTAAGTGGATCCACTAAGCTATGCTAAAAAAGTAATAAGGAATCATTTAAAAAGTATGATCGTTTACCCATGTTGGCATACATGGTCTATGAGGACTTTGAGTTGTCTGAACTCGTCCCCATATCGATGCTTAATACTACTCCCAATAATATATAATCATGTTCATATGCTTAAAAACATAACTCTTCTTCTGGTTTGAGATAATTTCTCAAACTACCCTCTTAAAATAGGTAACTTCTCTTGAAATATCTTTTAAACTCATAACTCATTTAGAAATCAAAGTTTCTCTTTTATCAATGCAAAAACTGATACTTTTGGGAATACTTAGTCCCCTTATACTCTTACTCGACTCATACTTGAAAAATCTTTGTAAAAAATATATCAAAATCATATTGTGATATGATCATTAATGACTCGGGAAGTCATACTGCATAAACATTGATGGCATAACTAGATACCATACTACTTAAACATTGATGGCATACTCGATTGTCATACTAATCATCTTATAAAAACTCTTTCTCAAAACTCATTTTTACTTCCTCAAAAACTCAGTTTAAACTCAAGTGTTTACTTTAAATAACTTCTCAAGATTTATAACTCAATTCATAGGGTTCATGCTAAATTTTGGATATGAACGACTCAACTCAGGGATTTTAATAGCAATATGGAAACTCAACGATACTACTCATCTAAAAAATACTCAATTCATAGGGTTTATGCTGAATTATAGACATGAACGAATCAACTCAAGAATCTTAATGCATAACATATAGCAATTCAATAATTAGGAATAGAATTTCCAAAAAATAAACAGGAACTCGAGAAGTCAAAATAAACTCATCTCCAGAATACTCAAATCTAGGGGTAGAATCCTATATTTCTCTTTTACTGATTTGAAAGTAGATGTAGGGCGTGAGGACGAACTAGTCCAACACTATGATAGACTTACATACTTGGAAGAACAACGCTTTGGAAGAATATTGAAGAATATTGAAGAAGAACTTGATTAGAAGCCTTGAAACCCTAGCTTGAAGGTAAACAATCAAGAAAACGCTTCTTGAGATTCTTGAATTAGTTTCTTGAAATCTCTATGGCTAAAAAAATATGATTTTCAGTAGTGATTCATAATTGTATGGAGGAATCTAAGTTGGAAAGAATGAAATTCTTGGAGAAAGACTTATTTTCAAGAAAAATCTTGAAAAAGATTGAAAGAATCTTGAATGAACTCCTCTACTTTGATTTTTTCTTAGGGTCTGAGAGAGAAGAGAATGATGGATTAAGAGAAGAAAATCTGATTGCTTTGGGTCTTTAATGAGTCAAGAAATTCGTTTAGAGTTTTCTTAGAGGTAATAAGACAAAAACGACCCTTTTTAATATTTTCCAGTCGGCGAATTCGTCATTGCACTATATCATGTTATTAAAATGGTTATAACTTTTTACTCAAAACTTGGATTATTGGGAAATTGGTGGCGTTAAAAAGAGGATTGAAATACCTTTAATTTGATAGGTTATGGGACACATAACTCTTTATATTCTAAGAGATATGGTCGTTTGAAGTTGACCCAAGTAGAATCTTACATTAAAACTTAATCGGTAAGGAAACTTTCAACTCAACTTTTGGTTAGGAGATTCTATTGACCTTAATTGATATCCAAATTCATTCACACACACTAAAGAATTGAACTTTACACATATGGGCAATTTAAATATCACCCGATACGACCTTATTCACAAATGAAGAATGATTTGGGTCTTAATTTAGAAATTTTGGGGTGTTACTGGAATGTTGCAATTGAAAATTATGGCTATAAATCATAGAAAGTAATTATTCGAGGGATGTGTCATTCACCATAAGGGATTGTTTTATCCAGAGCCATGTTGCACGTCATGACGGATGCATGGACATAGATGTCCACATGGGTCCCGGACTAAGAGGCAGAGGGTGTGTATCACTAGGTTAGGCATGCAATACCATACTTGTCATTGCTTCTCATTGTATTGCATATCTTTATCATGGTGAACTTGTGAGTGCTTTTCTGTTGAACTTGTAATTGATGATATTTATCTTGTGTATTATTGATCTAAAATTGTTAGAGTGTTGTCATTGAGCTATAAGCTATTTAAATTGTGCAATGTTAGGTTTGGCTGGTTTTATGTAGGTTGTATTTGTGGATGTTCGGTTGGAGTGTTAGGAGTACTCGTATTACATATTACTGGAATTTGTGTTTATGAGTTTGCTTGTTGAGCACCGTATTATTTGATACTGACCCCTTACTACTACATTTGTCTAAGTTACTAGCCTGAATCTTCTTGATACTCCATCTTCTCAACCTGTATGAGGCTTTCTATGGAGTATTGTGAGGTGGTTGTTTTCCTTTACAATGAACCTCTTACTCCTATTTATGATGTTGTTCTACTTTAGAGACAATGTCATTGAGATTTGATTGTTTCCTTTCAAAGCCGTTGTAATACATTTTTGGCATATGCCGTGACAATCAGGTTTTGATGGTTTAATGAAGTTGACTTTGTTATCTGTGTTTTTATTTATTGTTAATTGTTTTTACTTTCACATTTTATTGTAATATATGGGTTTTAGGCTAATTTTTCTTTGTGGGATAAGAGGAGCGCCATCACATCCATTTTTGGATTGTGACATCCATCACGTTCATTTTTAGGTCGTGACACCCATTGATTCCAGACCTCTTGAGGCCGTCGTTGTTTGATCGTGGTAAGATCTTGCCATCTGGAGATTTACTTCTTTCCCTTTTTTGTACTGTCTCTGTATTTTATATTTTGATTAGAAAAAAGTACTGTACATAGTTTCTTTATGTACTTAGATTCTCTTGTACAAATGACACCAGGTCGAGGTTTGTTTTTGAAAATATTTATGTCTTTCTTGGTAACTTTCGAGCTATTTTTGTATACTTAGTACCATTATGTATATATCTATACTAAGGCCCCACTCCTTGTCTAATTTTCTTCCACCTTGTTTTATTATAAATTATTTAATTTTTTACTTGTAGTTGGATTTTGACTTGCCTAGTAAGGGTTTATGGTAGGTTCCATTATGGTTTGATTTTGAATCGTGACAGTGATATTTGACGTGCATTTTACTTGGTAAGAATATTTAAAGTTTCTTGAGAATTGAAAAATATTTAAAGATTAGATTTTGAAAATCTTATCAAATCTATGGTCAAATGCTAACTTGGCTTGTTGTAACTTTTTATATGTAGATGTTTGAGTATATCCATATAGATATACCATCCTTATCCTAATAAATATACTTTTTTTACCATGTTTCAAATATATCTAGACAAATATATGATCTATAAGAATTATTTTAGTACAAAATAATTTAGGGACTATTAGGCTACATAAAATAGACCTTTGTTCGGCTTATTCTCGAATTTCGAATACAATGAGAGCTTTCATGCACTACACTCAAAAATATTTGCATAACTTAAATACGTAAAAAATATTTATATTATTTATCCGTGCAACATAGATTATATATTAAAAAAATATTTGAAAAATAATTCTCTAAAATAATTTCTTGAAAATACAGCTTGATTAGAAGTGACACAAAAGTCTTAAGCAAATTTTTTTTTGATTTTTTTTTACAACACTTAAAATGATTGTAATGGACCAACGTCAACCATTTTCTCATTCAAATGTGTGAAAAGGAAATTATAAGACCTGTAGTTGATGGATTTCGATTACTTTCCTTATATTTTTATGTTTACTCATTTTTTTCTTTTTTCAAATGACTTTAATTCAATAAAAGTGCGATTACACATCTATTAAATAAGTTCAATAAAAAAAGGTCTCTTCAGAAAAAAATAACTGTCACCAAAATTCATGTAGAAATAACAACATAATACAATACACATATCAATCTATGTTTGCACCAGAAGATTCACCAACTTGTATATTCTCATTAATAAGCTTTTGAGAAATTGCATTGTCTTAAATCTTCAATTTATTCTCCATTTCAGATACTTTATTTTGCAACTCTTTAATATGAATCTTCGTCAAGTCAATCTTCACAGTATACACAGTTAACCCATTTTCATTTTCCACTGCCTGTTGTCTTGTTCCTGGAGCTTCTTGTTTAGGTCTGTAACTTCCCTTTCCGTTGCATCAAATACACCTTTGTAAAACATTACAGTGCTCTCTAGTTGGTCAAGCTTCTGTTTTAGGACCCCAATTTCCATTTCCTTGACTTCTAATGCAACCTTGTGAATCACTTCTAACATATCAACTTTCCTCAATAGAAAATTTCTTTCACGCCTCAATGACATTATCTTTTGGTTCTGATCAAGCTCTTCCGCCATAGTTTAACCTTTATTAGAGACATGAGAAATGAAGAAAGTGAATCAAATTCATTTATAATTTGGTTTGTAATTTTTACGTTTGTACCTAAAGTTGACATTTACTACTTTTATTTAAGTAGATTGATATATTCTAAATGAATCATACTTAGAACTTAAATATGAAAAATAAAGTCTTTATTCATCATAAAAGAATTTCATTTTGTCAAAAAATAGTTAAGAGTAATTAGTAAATATTTACTTGAATAGTATCGCATAATTAAATAATTAATTTTAAGAATCAATAAATTAAAAGTAAAATACATAATATTATTTAACCATAATTAACACTTAATAAGTGTATATGCATCAACGCTTAATTAAATCGCTCTTATAAGTGTTTGAAGAAAAAAATTTCAATAACTTCAATTTAATATCAATTGTGTTGGAAAAATAATAATTTTCTAAAAAAGTTATTTTTGAACTAAATTAAGTAAAATAAATAATATTATGTACAACTATATAAATAAATTTTTATTTATAAACTTACTTTTTAAAAATAATAACACGTTGAGTAATAGGCTAAGCGGGTAAGTAAGATAAATTAGTTAGATCGTATGTCATTAATTAATTGTGCTGGAGAATGATATTGATGGCTAGCTCTTTTCCCAATTATCATTATGTGATAATTGATTGATGGTGCAACTATTATAAATTCATTAAACTAATGAATTTTCTTTTAGGAGTTCTTGTAGGGCTTTATTTGATTAATTTTTGTTTTGTCAATGAATAGCTTTAACAATGTAAAAACATTCATCAAAGTTTTTCTTCAAAAAGATGTCCTAAGGATCTTCTCTAGTCTTCCTTTAATGCCCTAGATTTTTTTTAAAACATAAACATCAAGCACAAAAGTTCACACTATCACATATATTAAACATACAAAATAGGATCCTAAACAAACTAATCTAACATCGAAATCTTCATAGATGATATACTTGACGAGAAGAACTAAGTGAAATCGGAGTTGAAAAATTAGTTACCTCTTTGCCCTAGCCGCCGTCAGTGATGAAAAAGTGTAGAGAATATTTAACAACCCTAATGGATGGAGAGAGGACCATTTTATAGAAGCTTAAGCTTAATCTGGTCCGTCCATCAAGTGACTGATCTGACATATGAGATTCATTTTTTAATAAAAATTATTTATGGGCCTTTTTTTTATTTGGGCCAAACATAAATTAACAAATGACAAATTATGCATAATGTCAGCTCTTACACTTTACTTACCATCTTTTTAGTTGAATTTATAAAATTTACATGTAACAAGTTTATTCGGCCTTCTTTATTGCAATCGAAATGCAAGTCTGATTCCTTTTTTTCTATTTGCATCTTTATTTTTCTTCTCCTTCTTCTACATTATTCCTCCTCCTCCTCCTCTTTGTCTTCTTTGTCTTTTTATTTTTCTTCTTCTTCTTTTTCATTTTCATCATCTCTCCTCTTCGTCTTCTTTGTCTTTTTATTTTTCTTCTTCTTCATCCTCCTCTTCCTCCTCTTCCTCCTCTTCTTCTTCTTCCTCTCCGTTTCTAGAAGTGGTCGAGAGAGTATTGGTTGAGTTTTCCCGCTTTTAGAAGCTTTCATAATTAAAGAGTTATCGTTAGTCCACAAATAAACAAATTGTTGTCGTATGATATTTTTGTAAGTTTATCAGCTCTTGTAGGTCCATTTTGTGTTAGTAGTATGGTTTGAAAAGTTGGAAATTTTAAGAGAAATTGTATCATTTTCTTGGAATCTTATTTTAAAAGAGATATTTACTTTAAAAATTATAAATTTTACTATCGAGATATGGTTCCGGGGGTATTATACTATTTTATCAGGTTTTAAACTTGAAAGGAAAATTTCTTTAAATATATGGATTATTACGGTTAGCTGAACAATGGTCTTATTTTATGTTATTGTATTCCCGAAGAATGATTTCGGGTTGCACTACATCCACACTACATATATTACTGAGCTCTAATGGTGCACATATTGAATTCCAAGCTTTACTTTTTCCATATGTTGATGAGTTCAGGCGGGTTCCATAATCATCTCAGGGAGCCATAGGGCAGCTGGTGATATGATTTTGAAACTTTTTACTTGATGCATACACTGGCCGTATATTCTTTTTCTAATTTATTTTTTTATGATTTTTTGTGGTTGACTTGTAATTATGTCACGACCCGAGCCTACATCCTTGACGTGGACGATAATTGAGAACAATTGTTGGTCTGCAGACGAACACTCATCATGAATGACTACAAGTGGAAGACTAACTCAAGAATACACAAGAATCAAAATTAAATAATTATTTAAAAACTACTTATTAAATTTTAAAGTTATCTGAAAATATTGAGCATTAAATATAAATATTTAACTAAAATATCTGAAACTGAATACTGTAAGAAATTCTATCTATGAAGCCTCTCCTGTATAAAGATAGGTGTCGGGACAAGACCCACGGCACCTCAGAATACCACTACTAACAAATCATAAAATTGGAGTCCTTCAAAAGCAGTGAGGTCTCACCAAAAGCTAACGAACATATGATCGATGTGATCTCAACTAAATGCTTGTCTAAGATCCTATGTAGCTGAAAATGCATCATGAAAAGATATAGGTTGAATGACATTAATATATTAAATGTACAAGTATGTAACTGGGCTGAATAAAAATAAAAAACTGAACAAAAGGGTTGAAAGTAGCTCAGCTGAATAATTGCATAAGTCAAGATAAAAATAATTTAATGATCTTATTTATAGATGTAATGAAAGTAAATACTAAACTGAAATGTATATATATATATAAACATACATTACTGAAAGTTTCTCTAACTGACAACCATCACTATGAGCCTCGTGATGATACAATGTCTTACCCATGTTGCCACATCCACCCTATACCTTGCAAGAGTATAGAACCATACTGAATTGATGGATTTTGTAACACCTCACAAATTTCTAAGCTAAGGCCCAAACTATTCTTTATTTGCATGTAGAATCATATCAGGTGATTCTTCAATTTCTCAGTTATATTTGTAACGGTCATTTCTTTGGTGTTAGAATGGATATGGATATGACTTAAGGCCACAAGAACCCTTTAGAACAAAGTTGAGTTGAAAGCTTCATTACCGATTAAGTTCTGGCATATGATTCTATTTAAATAAACTACAAATGATCATACCTCCCAGAACATAATGAATTAGGTGGTTCATGACCTTTCAAATTGAAGGTCTTTGAGTTCTCATTCGTATTATTTGAGTATTCATGGAGTTATTTTTTAGAATCTTTTAAACAAATAATATTCTTAAATTGATTTTCTGAAAAAATAAGGAGGAGTTTTGAGGAAATTTTAATGACAATTTTTTAGTAAAGTTTAAGGGAACTATTGATTCCCAAATTTATCATTTTTATATTGAGAAAAGAGAAACTTTGATTTCTAAAGGAGTAATGATTTCAGAGTTATTTCGAAGCAGTTACCTCTTTTAAGAGGATATTTTGAGAAATTACCTTAAACTAAGAAAGAGTAAGTTTTATACATTTGAGCATGAGTATATATTTATTGGGAGTAGTATTGAGCACTGATATGGGGGTGAATTCAGTCAACTTACATTCCTCATGAACCATGTAGACAACATGGGTAAATGATCATATTTATTAGATGAATCCTTACTGCTTTCGAGTAGAGCTTTAGTGGATCCACTTAGTTGAGGTGTCCTATATCCCGACAAGCTATAAGACAGTTCTGGTAGCGTGGGTAAGACGTTGTATCATCATGTAGCTCGTAGTGATGATTGTCGGTTGGAGAATCTCCCAAATAAAGTAGATAGGTTATTATTTTATTTTTATATACATCCTTGAGTAACAGTCTTTTATTTATGAAGCTTTAAATATTGTCATCTCTTGTTACTGATTTGTATTGAGTTGTGTTGAGGTAAGTATTCTGTTAGCCTTAACACCTTAGTTAATTATCATTTCTGCTATATTACATACTCGTGTATTCAATGTACTCATGTCATTCGACCTGCATCTTTTATGATGCAGATAGAGGTATTCAGGGCATTTCGTTGAGATCACTTTGCGCTTCAGTTAGCTTTGGTGAGCCTCCTTACTTTTCGACGGATTTCACATTCATTTTCCAGTTATTTTTGAGTTGTTGTGGGTCCTGTCCCGATATCTATCGTAGTATTAGAGGCTTCATAGATAGTTAGGGTTGAGGAGCTTCTCGGTACTTTGTTTCCTTTAAAGACTGTTTTGCAAATTATAATTTTTATTGCAAATGAGAATTTTTCAGAAATTCCCATTGAGTTTATGTTAAGATAAATTTATGTTTTAAGCCTATTATTGCTTGAGTGAGTCTTCCGCTAAGTATTCAGCCAGGACAAGGGTTGCTTGGGAATTAGAAATGGTTCTCGAGTACCGGCTGCGTCCAGTGTGTAGGCTCGAGGCATGACAAACTTGGTATCTGAGCATAGAGTTCAAGTGTCCTAAGGTCTCTATGAATCCGAGTCGGTAAGATCTTATTTATGGTTGTGAGGGCCCCCCTTTTACAAATGAGGGAATACATATATTTAAGAAACGTTTCCCTTCATCCATACTCTAAATCGTTCAATAGAACTTAGTCATAAGGAACTTATTCAAACTTGTGCATTTCTCAAATCCATTAGACTACCCCTCATACTCAAGGTAGTTGAAAAGTAAAGCCCAGATCCTTAGTGATGAGTTACTCTCAAATAAATTGTTTAGAAAAGTCATGAGACTATTGAGGGGCTTGAAAGAAGCCCGTGAGTGATATTAAGTGTGGAGATTCGAAAGACTGCACTCTTATTCATATAAATCTTTGGCTATAGCTAAAATAAAGATGTACTCCCACACTCTCCTCTCTAAACCTTATTTCATTTGAGACCCTTATAAGGAAGTGTGTTTTAGAGCTTGGGTAGTATTTTGACCTGAAAAGATAATATGAGTTACATGTTATAAGAAGTAGTAGTAAAAGTGCCCAGAGTTAGAAGAATGCATACAGAGCTATAGTAATCTAAGAAAGGAAGATAGTGATAGGACAAATCATTTTGGTGGAGCCATGTACCGAGTAAGTCATTAATTAAGTGTTTTCCTTTATGTGTAGACTAAGGAATAATAATTTTTATGGAGATTATGATAGAGGGTAGATAAATAGTTACTATTTAGGATGAGTTAGAGTATACTTTAACTAGAGAGGAGTTTATGATGATATGCCAATGTGTTGATAACGACCAAGTATAGGTGTTAAATAGAATAGTAGGAGTATTCATGAGGTGATAGATCTACTATAGGCTTATAATTTTGAAGAGAGAGACTTATGGTATTCAAAGGGTTATAGAACTAATTAGGCAGTGATGTGTAGTGAATGGGTAAGTAGTACTTAAGTTGGGAAATGGAATGTGATGGTAATTTTAAGTATGTAGATTGAGAGATAAAGATTGACTACTTGTCATGAGTTCTTAGTGAGCGAGTGTTTCTTGACTTTTTCTAATGGTCATAGGTTAGTATAGTATGTTAGCAATTATATTGATATTCGTGTTTAGTACTTGACAATAAGCATGAATTTGAGATGAGTGTCTTAAAAAAAGATGGCAACATGAGGGTGATGATGTTAGTTTTGAGATTTAATCTAGTAGGTTTGACATGAAGTAGGTGAGGAATTAAGGTGTTGCTTTATTATAAATATGAGTGGTGCAAGTGTGGTAAAATAACCCTTAGATGAGAGAAACAAACTGTGGCTAAGTCATTAGATTATTAAGAGCATTAAGAGGTGTACCCGATATCGTATGTAGCTAGATGAGGTTTCAATGAAGTTTATGATTTTTCATGTGTACCTAGATAGTATATTTAAGCTATTAATGTGGAGTAGACAAATATAAGCATTATATTCCCTTAATAGTTTTATTAAGTGGTTTTATAAGTCAATGCGGGTAACAATTATACAAAGTATTTTATAGAAGCGGAAAGACGTTACGAGAAGCATTTGAGAAAGAAAACTTAGAAGGAATCTTAGTGCATTCACATGGAGAGTTCGGTAGCCATAAAATTAGAATTTCTGAGATAAGTAAACCAAATATAGACTAGTTTAGAGATGATGGAATAGATCCACAACTTTAAAGTATCAACTTCAGACCTAAGGAAGAGATGATAAGAAGAGAAACTAAGTCAAGTGTTGAGAATCATATAGTGATGTGTTTAGAAAGAGTTGAAGTGATAAATCGATCCATTCATATTCTAGCATATTCCTCAAAGTTCAGTCGTTACAACATCCGATTGATGCCTCTAATATCATATTATGTTCATGACGTATGTTCATACACTACAAATAGATTTACATCTATGCTTAACTCACAGAATGAGGGGCAAACACTTTAGCCTATTGATGTTAATCTTACTCCATAAAGTTATGGATATCAACCTCATGATATGGACATATTCATATAAGCACTCGTATATCATAATATGCTCAGTCTTGAGAATTCATGATTTACTCTCTATGGTTAGCAACATAATGTTATGTCATGCATTTTCTTATATCAGATATCTTGAATGAATCATACTTATTATCTTCCCCCCTTAGCTCTTTCAGTGATCCTTTTTAGTTTTGGTAGTGATGTTGATGATAGTAGTTGAGTAGTGATAGAAGGAGAAGCTTGACGTTTCTTATC
The DNA here is from genome assembly GCA_029582725.1 of Solanum chiquidenum. Taxonomy (NCBI): domain Eukaryota; kingdom Viridiplantae; phylum Streptophyta; class Magnoliopsida; order Solanales; family Solanaceae; genus Solanum; species Solanum chiquidenum. The sequence goes on along the minus strand of JAJOOS010009598.1, from coordinate 12,558 downwards.
ATGGTAGTGGTGGTGTTCTTATTTCATCTAAGGTTATAAATATAGAGGATGACGGGGTTGAGGTTTTTCTATGAGTAATAGTTAAATGAGAGAAATTAGTCGGCTCTTGGTAGTAATGCGTGAAATTTAAATTGGAAGAGATGATGAGAGAATGAGAAATTCTTAGAAGGATTAGTTAGTAGGAGTCCATGGAGTGGCTATAGTATTAGGCTTGGACACAGTAAGAGCAAGCGATTTGACTTAGACATTTGTAAGAGTAGTCATACACTCTAATAAGAGCTAGGAGTAGCAGCTAATGAAATGTAGTAATCAGAAAGTAGAGCATAGTTAAGCTGTGTTGCTAAGCTAAGGCTATCACTCATATCACTGAACGCATAGTATTCCTATTCTTACTTCGTGCCCAAATATCGTCAAGTAGCTTCAGATAGAGCGTGACTATGTTCAAACTCACATTGAATGCAACTTATGTGCTATAGGGAGTTCCAACATTTTAGTATAAATTAGCTCTACCTATGTTACTAGGCAAGTTCAAAAGTCAGAAAGATAGTAAGAGTAACTCATTTTCCTTCCATCCTCATTTTAACCATCATTCGAGGACGAATGATCCGAGGACAAATGATCCGAGGAGGAGATATTGTAACACCTCAAAAATTTCCAAGCTAAGGCCCGAACCATTCTTTATTTGCATTTAAAATTATATTGGGTGATGCTAAAATTTCTCATATATGTAAAGGTCATTTATTTGGTGTTCTAATAGATTTGTATATTACTTAACAAGACCTGCAAAGTACAAAGTTGAGTTGAATGCTTCATTAGAGATTAAGTTTTGGCATAACATTCTTCTTAGGTCAACTTCAAAAAATCATATCTCCCAGAACATAATGAATTAGGTGGTCCGTATTTATCAAATTGAAGGCCCTTGAGTCCTCTTTCAAACGCCACCAAGTTTTCATTATTTAGAGTTTGGAGTAAAAATTATAACTATTTTAATAAAGACTGTCATATCAGAGTTTTCTAAGTCTGTGAACGATGGATCCAACCTAAGGGGTAGGTTGAACGATGATCTGTCCTGTCAAGTCATTGGAAAAGTATGGGGAGTCAAAATTTTGGACCCAATTCCTACAGATACATTCTACGGGCTGTAAGAACTACTACGGACCGTCGTTTGGACCCATAAATTGACTGTTCAGCCATAAAAATTCAATTTAAATTCCATGCATGGATCTGTGGTCCGTAGATCAAGCCACGAACCCTAGATAGTCCCGTGGATAGTTTTTGTTAGCTTTTAAAGAGAGGTAATTCAGTCTTTTCCCACCCCTGATAAGCCTAAATCACGACCCTTTTCACTTAATTAAGAGTCAAAAAAATGTTAAAACACTATTTTATGTTTATAACACTTCAAAAACATAGAGTAAGGATTCAAGTGGAGAAAAGCTAAGGTTTTCTAACGTTCTTCGAATTTCATCGATTTCGCAAAGAACAATGTTCTTCTTGGTATATAAGGCTATCATAGTGATGGACTGAGTTTGTCCTCATGCCCTACGTCTACTTTCTATCAGCAAAAGAGTAATCTAGGGTTTCTTCTTTGGATTTGAGTATTCTCGAGATGAATTTGTTGTTGAATTTTGAGTTGCTATTCCTAATTTTTGAGTTGTTATTTATTATGCATTAAGGTTCTTTAGTTGATTGTTCATGTCTATTTTTCAGCATGAAACCTATTATTTGAGTATTCATGGAGTTATTTTTGAGAATCCTTTTAACAAAATATTTATCTTAAATTGATTTTCAGATAATGTAAAGAAGAGTCTTGAGGAAATTTTAAAGAGAATTTTTGAGTAAAGTTTAAAGGAACTATTGATTTCCAAATTATCATTTTTACATTGAGAAAAGAGACACTTTGATGTCTAATAGAGTGATGAGTTCTAAGTTATTTTAGAGCAGTTACCTCTTTTAAGAGGATATTTTGAGAAATTACCTAAAATTAAGAATGATTATATTTTTTACATTTGAGCATGAGTATATATTAATTGGGAGAAGTATTAAGAACCGATATGGGATAAGTTGAGACAACTCACATTCCTCATAAACCATGTAGCCAAATTGGGTATATGATCATACTTTTAAATGACTCCGTATTGCTTTTGAGTAGAGATTTAATGGATCCACTTAGTTGAGGTGTCCTATATCCCGGTAAGGTATAGGATAGTTTTGGCATTATGGGTGAGATGTTGTATCATTACGTGGCTCATATTGATGGTTGTCGATTAGAGAATCTCCCAAAAAAGAGTAAAGAGGTTTTTATTGTATTTGTATGTACATCCTTGAATTAAAATCTTTTATTCATGAATCTTTAAATATTGTGATCTCTTGTTATTGCTTTTGTAACACCTCAAATTCGATCAGAAAGTCTAGGAATGTGTCTAGCGGGCTTGTCAAGAACCCAAATTGGACCATGAGACCCTCCACCGAACCCTAGACAGGCTGTGAAAGGGACCACAACCTGTTATGGTGCTCATAACAAGAAGGCAAAACCTGCCCCATGCAGCTTCCCTCCCACGGACCCCTAGACGGGCCGTGAAGATGGTGACGGGCCATTAAAGTAGTCGTGAAGTGGGTCATGTCAGTAGGGGTTCTCCCCTAGCCACTGGTTAAGGACCATGGGCGTCAAAACAGCCTGTGAAGCCCACACGGACCATGAAGTCCTGTGAAGCCCACACGGACCATGAAGTCATAAGTGAGGGGTTTTATCAGACTTAGTGTTTAGGGACAACTTCAGACGATCATATCTATTAGAAAAAATGAATTAGGTAGCCCATAACCTATCAAATTAAAGATCTCTGAGTCCTCCTTCCAACGCCACCGAGTTTGCCTAATTAAAAGCTCAAAGTAAAAAGTTATGCCTGGAATAGTGTAGCCCTGTCCGACATAAATTCTTCACGACCTGTTAGACGGGCCGTGGTAGTGCATGACGGACCGTGTAGGCCTCTTTGATGCCAATTCAATAGTTTTAAGTCAGGGAGATTTGGTTCTTTTCCCAATTATTTTAACTCAATACTATGTCATTTTGCCTTCTACCTAAAGCCCTATGTAATGATTTTAAACCCCAAATCACCCAAACTCAATTCATTCTCTTAAATTTCCAAAAGTAGATCAAGCTACTCCTCTCAAATATTTCTCCCTCTAAAGGAAGAAGAAGTCAAGTTAGGATTTCAAGATCAAGCCTCCAATTCACCAAATTGCTTAAGGGCTTTGAACTCCAAGCTATGCTAGTATTCACCTATGGATTCCTTTCCTCCATAGGGTTCCTAAATTTTCCCATTTTGTAAATCTAGATTCCCCAACCAAGTTTGGGTTTTCTTCAATTGCCATGGATTTTTTTCAATGTTGATTCAATTGATTGCTTTATATTTTTATATGCATGAATTGAAGTAATTTCATGTTTTAAAGTTGATTCCCCATGAACCCATGCATACCTCATATTTTCTAAGCTATGGTGATATAATGTGTGTCTTGAACTATCAGAGATAAATTTATGAAAATATGCATGTCTTCTCTTTATGAAATTGATCAAAATGAATTTGAAGATGCTTTGACGTTGAAAATATGACGAAGCTTATAAATTATTGTAAAATGCATGTTTTATGAAAGTAATGCTTATGACTCAAGGAAGCTTATAGATAAAGGTATACATATTCTATGAAACTTGGCCACATGACATGAACCACATCTAGACTTGCCCTCACTGCTTTTCGGGCTATTTTCCTAAATTCGGTCTTGATTAGTACGGTAATCGGATATGCCATCAATGATTATAGATCACGATTTAAAAATGATTTCCATTAGTAGCAGAATGACTATGGGCCTTAAAACCTATTATTAAATGATCATGGATGGTGAAAGGTTTCTCACGCATGGTCTAAGGAGCTATCCTATGTTAAGACAAGCGGTGACTACCTATGTCTCTTAATGATAAGATACATTAAGATTAATAACTATTTCGTGGGATTTATGCTTAGCACCGAGTGGACAAGTGGAGACCACCCATGTCCCATAACTATGTGCCCCCATAGGATGATTGTCTTAGTTAGACATTAGCTAGTGGATCCACGTAAGCTAGAAGTTCATAGTTCTACCTTGTCAAGTAGGAAACTCTATTTTTGGTGTGGGAGCATTACACCGGATTCCATGTTATAGCTCACATGGTCTCTATGTCGGTTTAGGCTACTTCCCACAATAATAATGAACTAAGGTTACTTCAAGAAGTATTCACATGTATTCAAAAATGACTTTACTTGCATTAACCATGATTACGATTTATTTTTCTAATCCTCTTATCTCATGTATTGACTGGTCTTGGCATATCACTTAAATGTCCTTTTAGAATGGTTTCATGACTTTTATGCATTTCTATCATACTTGGTATATTTTTGTACTAACACATACTCTTGCCTACGTTGTTTCTCAAATGTAGGGTCCGATGTTCTGGTTTCTCATCTTCGTGGCTAGGGATCTATTAGTAGAAGTTTAAAGATTGGTGAGTCCTCGTGTTCCGAGGACCAAACCTTTATTTTATATTGTATTTACATTTCAATTTTGAACTTGATGTACGGGTATGTCTACATATCTCTTTTGTATTAGATGGTTTTGAAACATTGTTAGACTTCTGCTTCATTCTATAAAACTCTTTTATGATATAAATTGTTTTTTAAATATCTTGATTTCTATTATCTTGTATGATATATGCTAAGTGGCTGGTATGGAGCCTCTCGGGGTCTTATACACCATGTTTCACCTTGGGTCGTGATAGCTTTGTATTGAGTTGAATTGAGGTAAGTATTCTTCTAGCCTTATCAGTTCAGTTAATTATACATTCGTCTATATTACATATTTGTGCATTCAATGTATAAATGTCATTCGACCTGCATCTTTTCTTATGCAGATATAGGTATTCAAGATCATCAACATGCATTTAGTTGAGATCACTTTGTGCTTCAGTGAGTCTCCTTGCTTTCCAAAAGATTTCACATTTATTTTCATGTTATTGTTGAGTTTTTGTGGGTCTTGTCCCGACATCTATCATAGTATTAGAGTCTTCATAGGTAGTTATATTTGAGAAGTTTCTCAATACCTTCTTTCCTTTAAAGACTATTTTGCAAATTACTACTTTTATTGCAAATGAGTATTTTTCAGACATTCATATTAAGTTTATGTTGAGATAAATTTATGTTTTAAGCCTATTATCATTTTAGTGAGTCTTCCGCTAAGTAGTCAGCCAGGCCAAGGGTTTTGTTGGGGATTAGAAATGGTTCTTGAGTGTCATCCATGAACATGGGGTAGGCTCGGGGTGTGATATATTTGCTAAAAGGCCTTCTAGAGGTAGGTGAGGAGTCGTCCGTCTTACGGTACGATCCTATCTACGTTGGCTACATAGTTTATGGGGGTTGTGAGTTGTTAGAACTCCCTCCACATCGGTGCTCAATACTACTCCCAATATATATATATATATATATATATATATATATATATATATATATATGTATGTATGCTCATGTAAAATACTCAGTGGGTTGCGATAATTACTCAAAGGGCCTCTTTAAGAGGTAACTTAATTGTACTCAATCTTTCTGAAATACTCTAAAAACACTTTATATTTTTCTGAAAAATAGTACTCTCTTTTTAATGTGAAAAGCAATACCTTCTTTAGGGGTAACTGAATTTCTCTTTGTTTGGTAGAAGTGCTTTTGAAAATTGTTTATGCTCTTCTTTAGAATAGAAGTTCTTTTCCCAATGTGAAAATAGGACTTTTTGAACCATCCATTTTCCCTTAAACTCTTCTCAAAAGGTACTTTAAAAATACTCTTGAGCTCACATTAAAATTCCAAAACCAATGCATGAAATTAAATTCACAAAGGATTTCAATAAAAAATTCATCAACTAGGGTTCATGTGAAGTATAAGCATGAACAACAACTTAAGGATATCAATGCACATAATATTGCAATCTCATATTATAAGAATTTAGAATTGAGAACAAGAACATAACTCATATCAAGAATTTTATAAAACTGAGGGTTGAACTCTAGATTCAACTTGCTATTAATTGAATTGAGATGTAGGGAATGAGGACAATAGGTTATGGGCCACATAAATCTTTGTATTCTAAAAGATATGGTTGTTTGAAGTTGACTCAAGTAGAATCTTATATCAAAACTTAATCGGTGAGGAATCTTTCAACTCAACTTTGTGTTAGGGGATTCTTGTGACCTTAATTCATATCTTTATTGATTCACACACTAAATAATTTACCTTAACACCTAAGCAAAATTTAAGAGTCATCCGATACGATCTTATAAGTAAATGAAGAATTGTTCAGGTCTTAGATTAGAAATATTTTGGGTGTTACAAGTAATCCTCTATTGTATTTTTTCTATAAGTGATGCTTTGGTATGTTTTCGATTTATCATTGATTCGTAGTATGAGCACTATCGTGCCTCTTATATTTATATAATTTCTATAAGAGCCCGACCGACCTATGATTCCTACTGAGTACCCAATTACTACACTTATATATATATATATATATATTATAATGCGATACATAGTACGAGCCAACCCTATTCGTTCCAGATCTCCCGAGGCCGTCGTTGTTGGATCATGGTAAACTCTTGGCTTCTGGATATTTACTAATTTACCTTTTTTATTGTGTTTGTATTTATTTTGATCAGACAAAAGTGTTGTATATATGTCACGACCCAAGGTATCCCCTAGGCGTAACATGGCGTATAGGACCCCGAGAGGCCCCATACAAGCCACTTAGCATACATAGACAAGATAACATAAATCAAGAGATTTAAAGATAGTTTCAGTTTATAAGAGTATTATAGAGAAAAGTGAAACATCATCTCAAAGCAATCTAGTACATAAAAGTTTATCGGGGCGTAGCCCGTACATAAAAGTTTATCGGGGCGTAGCCCGTACATAAAGTTCTAAATCTGAAAGTAAAGATGAAAAGGGAAATCAAGCTTGGTCTTCAGGTGATGAGGACTCACCAATCTTCAATCTGCTATATGAGATCCCTAGCCATGAATGTGTGAATCTGTAAGATTGGACCCTACATTTGGGAAAAATGTAGGCAAGAATATGAGCTAGTACAAACATGTACAAGTATGATAGCAATGCATAAAACATTTCAAAACATATTTAAAAGAGATACCTTCATGAGACGCAATGACCAAGGTAAAACATGAGGTAAAGAGTTAGAAAACATGAGTCATAAAACATGGTCAATGCACACATTCATCATCTTAAACATGTTTGAGTTATTTTCTTGCAGTAACCTTAGTTCATCATAGCTTACTTGTGGGAAGTAGCCTTGACCGACATATAAGACCATGTGAGCTATTAACATGGAATCCGGTGTCTCTCACACCAAAAAGGATCGTCCCACTTGCCAAGGTAAGGACCATGAATTTCTAGTTTATGTGGATCCACTAGCTTATGTATATCTAGACAATCCTATGTTGGTACATAGTTTATGGGACACGGGTAATCGCCACTTGTCCAATTGGTACTAAGCTTAACTTCTGCAGAATAGTTCTTGATCATATTCATCTTATCTTTTAAAGGAACATGGGTAATCTCCTCTTGTTCTTACATAATGTGGCATGGGTAATCGCCTCTTGCCTTTCAATAGAGAGCATGTGTAATCACCTCTTTCCTCAACATTAGAATAGCTCTAACAAATAATTGATAAGGAAACTTTCAACTAACCTTTTTGTTAGGAGATTCTAGTGACCTTAATTGATATCCAAATTCATCCACACACTAAAGAATTGACCTTCACACATATGGGAAATTTAAAAATCACCCGATACGACCTTATTCAAAAATGAAGAATGATTTGGGTCTTAATTTATAAATTTTAGGGTGTTACAATATCTCCCCCTTGGGACCATTCGTCCTCGAATGACGGTTAAACTGAGGGTGAAAGGGAAATGAATTACTATCATTTATCTCTCGACTTCTGATCTTGTCTACTAATAAAGGTGGAATTGATTCATACCAAGAGTTTGGAACTGGACTCGAGCATGCTTAGCACAAAACTCACATAAGATTTCAAGATTACATGCTATGACATGAAACAAGTGTACCTAGGAATGAAGTAAGAATATGACTACTATTCTTTGGAGGATATGACTGGTAGCTTTTACGCTTTGCAACACTTCTCAACTATGCTCTCCTTTCTGATTACTACACTTCATTTGTAACACCTCGGAAACCAAACCTAGCAAAGTGCAGCAGAAATCACATGAACTAGTGAACCACGATAGGGTTCACAAATCGTGATAGGGTCCATGCTCCATTGTCCTACCCGCGGACTTCAGCACCCTCCAGCAGAGGTGGACCATGGGACCCTTCACGGGCTGTAGACCACCTCACGGGCTATACTGGTGCCCGTGATGGAGATTCAGAATTCCACAGGCCCTGAAATCAGACCACGGAGCCCTCCACGGGCGTGGTCTTGATGAAGGCCATGTGAGGGTTCGTAGACCTGAGCCAGTAGAACACCAACCCAAGTGAAGAACCACGTCAACCTTTATGGTCCGTGGTCCTTCACATGGGCCGTGGTAGGGCTTGTGGTCGAAGCGCCCAGAACCAGCAGGTACTGGCCAAGGACCATGACCAGCTTCATAGTCTGTGGTCCCTGTGACGATTCGTCATAGGGCCCGCAGTCTGCCCCGTCAGAATTTTAAGAAGGGTCATTTTGGTCTTTTCCCCTATGTGTTGGACTCCTAAGCTACGTCGTTTAACCTCTAAACTACGTGGTTTTGGTCATTTTTAGCCTAGAAATTAAATTAGTACCTAACCTAATCAATGCTTCACCTAAATCAAGCTAAACTTAGAGTAAAAATTAGAGAGAAAGTCGAGCAGCCCTTTAGGAAAATGAAGCAAGGTTTTCATCAATTCCAGGCCCAAAATCAAAAGATTTCTCCATGGAATTCGTCACCAGGTATGTGGGATTTCACTAGTGGGTTCCTTTCGCCCATTAGGTCCCTAGATTTCAGTCAAAATCTTGATTCCCTTGATATTATCTAGACACAAGGTTTCTTGAATGATAGAAATTGTTGGGTTTTAGCTGTTAGAATGATCCAAATCAGATTATCATGTTTCTTAAGTTATTGCATGAGATTCAGAACCCTAGTCGTGTAGATTGTTTTAGTTCATCAATTACACATGCTAGGTTAGTTTATTCAGTTATACATGCTACAATTACGAGTGTTTCATTATCAATACATAAATTTTGCATTTTCATCTAGCATGTTAGTATTTTAAGCTCTCCAGTATTATAGAAAATCAGTCATAATATGTTATTTACATAATCAGTTAGGAGTAGACTTAATACTGAGTTGGACTAGGGTCAGTCACCCTCATAGTCCCACAACTACGTGCCCCCGTAGGTTTATAAGTCCCCTCTGTGGGCATTACATTTTAGTGATCATGCTAGTCATGCCTCTATACCTTTGGTAGGGTATATTGGGTCCTCTCGATGGGGCGTATTCATCGGACTCCATGTTTAGCTCACGTGGTTTTATGTCGGTTATTAGTAGCTTCCACAGTCAGATTCTATTGCATTGACCAGGTTATTAGCTATTGTTTAGTATTCAGTTTCAGCATGTTATAAACTTGGTCAGTGCATTCAGTTAGTTCATATTCAGTATTTCCAGTATAGTATCTTGCTTATCTTACATCATTGCTCAGTTATATGCTTTGTTCAGTTATGTATATTGTTCAACTTTATTCTATACTGCATGCTCAATACCTTTTAAGTATTGACGCATACTCTGCGCTACATTTTCTCGTGATGTATGTTCAGGTCCTCAGCATCCAGATCACGCATAGATCGGTTCCTGATCTTCAGTTCAACAACATCAGTTGTGAGTCCTCATTCTTCGAGGACAGTTGACATGATTATCTTTCCAGTTTCAGTCTTTAGTTTCAATTTTTGCTAGATTTAGTTGGGGCATGTCCCAACATCTCTAGTCTTTTAGAGGCTTTATTTTAGACATAGTTAGATTCTGTTTTAGCTTGGAGTTTGATATTTCATTTGTTATTAAACTCTCAGTTTTTATATTCAGACTTAGAATGGGAATTACCAATCACTTCTAGTTTATCTCATGTTTTAGCTTTCACATAGAATTATCTTATTTCAGTTATCATAGTATGCTTATGTTATGCCCGTAGGGTTAGCTTGGGGTCACTCGTGATCCTAGGTCCCGTGTCCGTGTCCTGGAGGTAGTTTTAGGGCGTGAATAACTTGGTATCAGAGCAATAGGTTTAAGTGTCCTAGGATGTCTAAAAATCCGCACTAAGTAGAGTCCTTTTTATGGGTGTGAAGTGCACCACATCTAATGAGAGGGTGGCTACAAAGTGTTTTAGGAAAACTTCACTTTCTTGCTATTCTTATCATGCGTGGGTATGATCTACCTTTCTAATCTCATCATTATGCATTTCAGATCATACCTCCACGTAGAGCTTACGAAAGGAATGCCGGCAACGCTAATGCAGCTCCTCTAGTAACAGATCATGAAGTTTCAAATGCAGAGTTTCAGAATGCTATTCAACTATTGGCTTAGAGTGTGACTAACTAGAACAAACAGCAAGTTCCAGCTACTGCAAATGCTAGTGGTGGATCAGTAGTAGCCAGGGTTCATGATTTTGTTAGGATGAATCCGCCTGAGTTTTTAGGGTCGCAAGTTGGAAAAGATCCCCAAAACTTCATAGATGAGGTCAAGAAGATATTTGGAGTGATACAAGTGATTGGTAATGGTAGGGTTGAGTTGGCATCTTACCAGCTTAAGGATGTGGCTCACATTTGGTTCACTCAGTAGAAAGAAAACAGAAGTACAAATGCAGTTCCTATTACTTGGGAGTGTTTTAGTAAAGCCTTTCTAGATAGGTTCTTCCCAAGAGAGTTGACGGAGGCAAAATCTCAGGAGTTCATGAATTAGAGGCAAGGTAGCATGTCAGTCCAAGAGTACGAACTCAAGTTCACCCAACTCTCCAAGTATGCTCCTCACATGGTTGCCGATTGATATACCGTGAGTTTACTGTATTTATAATACATTTCACTTACAAGTTGTGTGTGTCTTGGGCCTTTTTGTATTGGTTTTGATGTGTTTTTATCATATTTTGCAAGAAAGATGTTCAGGTGCAGAAGTAAAGATACAACTGAAAGAAATGCACAGAAGGGCATCCACAGATGTGATCTACGGACCGTAGGTCCATTGACGCTCCGTGGATGGTGGTCGTAGATCAGCAGGCAAGGCATGGATGGCAAATCAGGGAAATCTGACCAAGTGTGGAACCACGGTGACCATTGATGGTCCGTAGATTGATCTACGGACCGTACTGTTGATCCGTAGATTGATACTGCGAGGGTTCCAGTACCTGATTTTTGAAGATTCTAAGTATGGAGGTACGGAGAGGAATTAATGGACCGTAGATTGATCTATGGTCCGTACTGCAATTCCGTCGTTTGCTTCAGAGAAGCTAATTTTTGGAGGCTAAAATATTTTCTAAGTCCTGGCTGACGGAAGGGACTCACGGACCGTAGATCCATTGACGGTCCGTGAGTCAGTCTCATGGAATGAAGATGCGTGCCTGAACAAACTTTCCTTATTTTGTTTCCCTTTTTATTTAGGACTTGTTTTCTATAAATAGGGTATGTAAACCTCATTTTTGGGGGTTAGATATTATTATTGGAATTCTTGTTCTTGACTTGGGAGATTTACTTGCAACTTTAGCAATTATTAATTTCTTAAGATTGTTTTGAAGATTTTGGAGTTGAAATTCAAGTTAAATTTCTGGGTTTGTTATTCTTCGTATGTAAGTTCATAATTCTTTCATCTAAAACAATGAATTGTGTTCATATGATTATGGGTAACTAAACTCCACAACTAGGGTTGTGGGAACTATGAGCGATTAACAAAGTATGAATAGTAACTAAGCAATTCTTGAATAGTGTTGAAGCATGCGTTGATAATTGTTTCGTTTAAAAGTCTTTTTAACGGTGTGCAACGTTAGAACTCGCCTTGTTGCTACTTGCCGGACCAAGGAGGTAATCAACAAGAAAAGAATTATCAACATAAATTTAGTGTGATACTATCTAATAGGTTAGTGTCGATTGGTGTCAAGTATTAACTAAGCCATACATCGATGCGACATCTAATATGAGGTAAAGGTAAGGGTTAGTAAATTATACACACGTAGCCGGACCAAGGTGCGGGGTGAACTTCTCTAAATGCCGGACCAAGGATTTAGATATACCTAACTTATCACTTTGCATGTAATACACTAGGAAATGATTGCTATTACTAGGATTACTGCGTTATGAGCTTGTGGGGAACACGTATACCCTAGTTAATTTTCTCATCTTGATAACAACCAAAATTGACTTTTGATTTCTGATTATTTATTGAATACTTACAATTTGTTTCACAAAACCCCCCCTTTAATTACTTGTTTCTGGAAGTAATTTGACTAATTGAATATAATTATT
>JAJOOS010009597.1:0-18312 GCA_029582725.1 Solanum chiquidenum | reverse complement strand
CAATTTATATTTTTGATTTAATAATTAAGTATTATGTGAAACTATTAGAGATAAGACCTAAAATATTGGGAAACGGATAATACATGTTCACTTAAACTGCCATGGTAAATTTTAAATTCTAACTTATCTTTTAAAACTGTAACTGTTTTTTTTTTTAAAAAAAAAAACACTTTTTATTATGTTTAAAACTATAACGTGTGTTTCAAATAATATGAAACTTTTGTAAATTGAACTTTTAAAATTTGATATTTACAACAAAATTGTGGTTTTGACACAATTAATATTTTTAAAATAGTAAATATTATTATTATGATTATTATTATTAAAAATATAATAATTTTTTATTATTAATATTTACCAATTAGTTATTTCAAAAAATAGAAGTTCGACAAATATAATAAATAAATAATGTGATATTGATTAGTTTGTTAGAATTATTGTGGTTAAATTTTAATTTGAATTGAATTGTTATGTGCTCCTAAAATTTAGCACTATTATCTATGTATTAGGTATATTTATAATTTTAACTTTATATTCTTAAAATTCATTAAACAAAATTAGGAAGAGCAATTTATTAGGAACAAACACATTCAATTTATTTTAACAATTAAAAAAGAGAGTTCAATACAACAACAAAAAAAACTAACGTAAACACATTTAAAAAATTGTTTTAATTTATGTTTTTTAAAGACATTTGTCATTATCTGTTAAAGTTGATGACATGTGTCTATAACTATTTAAAAGTGTGTATTTAAATAGTTATATAATATTTAATTATTTATTATTTAAATTTTAAAAAAATTATGGTGCTGACATGTGGCGTTTTTTCTTCTCCTTTTATATATAGATAGATTCTATTGTATTGTTGTTTAAGTCCATCGTTAGGTAACGACGAAAAAAGTACTGAGTTTGTGTAACGGCTGAATTGATGTGATTGTGTCGTTACCTTAATGCTTTCTTTTTTATTTTGTTTTTACTTTTCATTTAATAATTATATGTTATCATTTACCTTATCTTTTCGTAGTAACTCTACCTCAAACCTTATAAAATTTTGTAAGTTTATCATTTAGATTATGGATGTGTCACATTATGTAATGACGAAGAACTATACAAACTATCCAAACATTGTATTCATTAAAATAATGCATTACAATATAACATAATGTAATACACTATGATATATTATGAAACAATACATAATCATTCAAACAAAGTGTTTACATGCGTACTATAATTATACATGTCTACCCCAAAAGTGTGGGTCTAATGATCAATGAACTGCAGCGAGAATCATGAGATCTTAAGTTCAAATCTTAGCAGTGAGAAAATATTATATGATGTTTTTTCCATTGCTTGCTAAGTGGATAGAGTTTTCTAGTATTTGTTATTGATGAAAAATGTCAGATATTCCATGAAATTACTTGACGTGTGCGAAGATTGAATCGAACACCATAATTATGAGAAGGAATTTATATATATAATGTTGTTCATCTTGTATTCCTAAGATACTTAGAATAAAAACTTTGAAAAACTTGGTAAGAAACAACAAAGTTTAAAGAGTATTTTCAAAACTAGAAAATTAAAACCAGTAGAGAAAATTGAATCAGAAAGATTAGAAACAATATACAAAATATTTTTCTCAAAGAAGAAAATCGAGTTCACTGAATGCACAGTGTCCCCTTAAGGAAATAATTCCCTTCAAGTACCCGAGGTTAATAGAATATATCCTCCCATGATAGAACGATCTTACTCACCGGTGTATCGGTACCTAAAATCACAATGTCAGCGAACCAATCAACGGCAATAAAGTACACTTAGAATATTTAGTAGTAGTAGGAGAAGTCCAGAAAATTGGTTGTTTTAAAATGTGAGGAAATCCCTCTATTTATATACAACAAAGGGTACGTAGTGTGAAAATGTTCTTATTGTGCCTTACCGGAAAGGTCACAACCCTTTGGAAAAGTCACAATTCTTCGGAAAGGTCACAACCTTTCATAAAAGTAACAACTTTTCATAAAAGTAACAACTTTTCATAAAAGTAACAACTTTTCATAAAAGTCGCAACTCTTCATAAAATTCGCAACTTTTTATAAAAGTCACAACTCTAATTAAAAAATCGCAAGTCTTTATTTTCCATTCACACCTTTTAAAACCCAACATATAAGTGATCTATGGTAAATTAAGAAGAAAAATAGTTTTGTATCCAATAAGTTAATCTTGTTTAAAAGGTGTTAAATTAGTCTTGTTTTGGAATGCCAGAGCCACCCTTATTCGACGAGTATGACTTGTTGAAAACTTATATCGTATATATATATATATATATATAGGGATAGAGAAAAAAAATAAAAATTGTTCAAATTCATTGTCCATATATTAAGTTCAACTTTTTCTCATTAGACTGATATGGGACTTAACAATATATCTTGTGTATTTTAACCTTTCTTAGTAAAAATCTTAATTGGGTCATACTTGTATTAGGCAGGAGGAAAATATTAAAGGTAGTGACGCTAGCGAGATATTATAATATCAACAGTTGTTATCTTTAAATTAGTTTGGGTAGCTCCAATGTATTTCAAGCCTAATTGAATAAACTAATTAATGCAAATGACTGACAAATCATATTTCTTTTCTTCTAAAAATGTTTTATTATTTTTAAAGACTTGACCTAGAGATAGAAAGACGAGATGTTCATAACGTGTAATATCGGGTGAATCAAATCCTCATTAAATTTTATTTTTTTATTATATGGGGCTCACATAAAATAAATATTTATTTTCAAAAGGAAAGTATCTTTTACTTTTTTAAGTTTGTACATTTGAAAGAGACCTCTCACATTAGAGAAACATTTATTCAATAATAATAATAATAATTGAATTACTATTGGGAAAATGTTAATTCGAATTAACTGGATTATCCATTGAGTTTATTCATGAACTTATATTTACTCTCTCTATCTAACAATATTTATTCACTATCTTGAAAAATGTAATAAGATATCACTATAATTAATTATAATGGTAAATTAGGAATCAAGTGTAAAATTATCCATTGATTTCATAAAATGGACAAGTATTGTTGAACATCCCAAAATAGTATAGTGGACAACTATTGTTGAAGTATTTGTGTGTATTTCCTAAGTGATATGAACCTTTTTTAGATAACAAAGTATCTACTAAATTGACATTCAACATGACGACCGTTGAATTGATTTCTCAACCTATAAATAAAGATATCACTCACTATAAAATATACTTGAATAGAAGAAATTTTTTCTCCTTTATCTATATATCTTGTCTTCTTCCTTTTTTGTTATGAACTTTTATAATAGGAAACACTTAATTTATTTTGCAACATTTAATCCTTTGGTACATGAAAAATTGGGTCGACGATATTAATAATGTATGCAAGGAGAAGAATTAACTAGTTTGTCTAGTCATTTGCTAAGATATTCACGTGCTCTTGGCATGCCTGTGCATAGTACGGACTCAACAGCTGCGTCAAAGTGTTAAAGGTTATTTCCTTCGTTAATAATAGTTGTTTATTATATTAAAAATAGTTATTTAATAATATTTGTTCAGTTTAGAAATTTAAGAAATAATTTTTTTTGTATTTATTTTACTCTTGCTATTAAATACTATTTATCATCTAATACATTTTTTAATATATTAAATTTAATAGAGTCAAGGATAATATACTTGACCAATATAGTAATATTATCTTTATTATTTATTATTTTTTAAAGAATGTGTCAAATTAATAGTGGACAATTATTATTAGAAAGAGATAAATTAAATTGTAAAAATTAGATATATCTTCGTAAGGATGAAAGTCCATTTTGGATCATTATCTGCCAATTTTTTTATTTTTTTATTTTGGGGGAGTGTGAAAGAGGGGTGGGATGATCAAGGGGATGGGGTTGGAGGTTGGGGACATTAAATGGGTGGGCGGTGAAAAGACAATGAACTTACTTTGAAACTTGCTTTTTACATTTTTAATTAAGAAAATAATTTTCTCATTTTCAAGGAATGTGTTTACCTAGAAAGTATTTTTTAATGAGTAAATTTTAGGAATAACAAATATAAAAATATATTAGCGTTTTATAGCTATAATTTTGCTATGGATCATCTGATTTGTATAAATTAGGCATTTGTGTCTATGAAAATTATGTTTGTATATGTATATGTTCTTTGTGTTAGGCTAGAATGGCGAGCGAGATTAGGAGAGAGGAAAGAGGAGAGAGGAGAGAGGAGAGAGGAGAGAGGCGAGAGGCGAGAGAAAGAGGTTGTATATGTATATTAGTTAGATAATTGTACATATGTAACTACTATGTATATGTATCAATGATTGTGTTTGTATATCTGCATAAAATTTGAATTTGCATACAATTGAATCGAGTTAAAACATTTGTATTAGCATATCAAATCTCTCTCTCGCTTTATACAAACACAAATTATATAATTTATGTTTGTATAAAGCGAGATAGAGAAAGTAAGGCAAAAGAGAACTGGGCATGAGAAGATTTGTATTAGTATAATTAGACGTGTATAGGATGGAGAGATATGTATTTGTATTTATATATACAGTCTCTCTCACTTTATACAAACACAATGTATACATTTGTGTTTGTATAAAAGTGAGAGAGGTGAGGGAGAGAATTAAGAGTGGCGAGCGAGATTCAGGGGAGAGAGGCGAAAATCACAAAGTGTTTTGCTACGAATTAGAATTAAATGAATTTGTAGTTATAACATTTATTTTGAATTAATAGTTTGCTATAATGCACAATCTTTCCCTTTTTAAAACATGTTAATCATCCAAACATAGAAAAATAGAAATTCATTATTCAGAGAAAATCCTCCATACCAAACACACTCCTAGTCCACAAAAATATATTCTTAAGAGTGTAATGGAAAACATTTAATTTGTTTTGAAACGATCAATATGGTTGATTGACCAATTAATTTTATTTATGTTGTGTATGTATATCAGTATATGTAAGTAAGGGTGTTAAAAGAATATAAAAAATCAATCGAATCGATCGAACCTAATCGAACCGATTTATATTATTTTTTCAATAAAATCGTGAACATTTATAAATACTTAAAGAAATTTTGTTGCAAGGAAAATAGAACTTGATGGTACTCTTTCCTAACCAGAAAAGATAAAATTAGTAAACTAACCACGTTGTTATTATGGTATGCAGAAAAGATAAGAAACATATATTAAGAATAAGAATTTTAAACCTGAATTAAAATATTAGGCCACCTGCATCTTAATTAATTCTATTTTAGTGATTTCTCTACTATTTGCTACGTATACCTTATTTCTATAATTTACTTTTTTTTTTAAAATAGTTTGATATGCATTAATTATGTCGAGGGATTTTTTCAAAACATTTTATCTATCTTTATAAGATAAGAATAAGGTCATAAACTCGAGTCTAGAGTTAAAAGGGCAAAAAAAATTGTCAAAAATTCCAAAAGGACACATCAATTTTTTTTAAAACCAAAAGGGCAAAATTGCTCCCGACGACGCAATTTTCCTCTGACACAATTTTAACGCCGTTAGTCCATTAAAAATAAAAATCATTGTCAGGGCAGCGATTTTATTCAAAACTTTTTTTTCATTAAAATCGCTGTCGTGTGGCAGCGATTTTAAGTCCAATTTTTTTTCCCAACTAAAATCGCTGTTGTGACAACTTTTTAATTAAAAATAAAAAATGTTTCTTGAGAAATTGCTGCCAAGGCAGCGATTTTATTAAAAAAAATAAAATTGTGAAAATCGCTGCGAAGGCAGCGTTTTCATTCCCCTCCAATTTTTTATTTTTTTAATTGTAACTCAATTTGTTTTTATATGAAATGTGAATATTGAGTTACAATTAAAAAAAATAAAAAAATTGGAGGGGAATGAAAACGCTGCGATTTTCAGAAAAAAAATATTTTTTTCTATAAAATCGCTGATTTTCCAAGAATTTTTTTAAATATATTTTTAATTAAAACGCTATCATAGCAGCGATTTTAGTTGGGGGGAAAATAACGGACAAATGGCGTCAAAATTGTGTCAGTGGAAAATCGCTTCGTCAGGAGCGATTTTGCCCTTTTGATTTTAAAAAAAAATTAATGTGCCATTTTAAAAAATTTGACAATTTTTTTTTCCTTTTGACTCCGGACAGCACTGACATACCCAATAAATTCTACAAGTAAAATCTATAAAAGGTAAAATATACAAAAACTTTATCACTATTTTATGAAAAATAAAAAAATTATTTTCGAAAGATTCTCAACTCAAATACAACAAGAACGTAGAATAAAAGATAGCAAAAATATTTGAACTCTGTATATTGATATGTGGTCAATCTCTATCACGAAATATGTGGATCTGAAATTAATGTGAGCTTTGCTGCTCAACCACTTACGTACGTAAAATATATACAATCTTGACTTGTCGAGCAACATATATAATTCAATAAAAGATTAAACGATTTCAAGTTTTTTGGTGATGAAAGAAGCCTTTTTTTTTTTTTTAAAGAGAGGTTATTTACACATTATGATAAATTTGTAGTCGATCAAATAAATTAGTAAGATTGATTCCCTTCATTCCACTTTATAATATTATTTATTTATTGATTCGTTAAAGAAATAGGGCATATTTTTATACTTAAAAAATAATTTTATTTTCTTTTTTCATTTTATACTATAATAAAAAGTTTTCATAGTAACATAAATATTAAGACAAATTTAAAATTAGAAGTTTCAAAATTCTTTTTTTTATTCATATATATGATTTGACATATTTAACAACATAAATTTTAAGTAGGCCTTTGGGCATGCAATATCATATCATGAGATGAAATCATCTGCGTTTGGACATGCGATTTCATGAAATCATGAGATGAAATCTTAATTCTTCGAAAATCATGAATTGAAAATTTCATATCATGATTTGGGATTTTTTAAATACAAAAATTGACCCACAAAATTATAGTTTGTTAAAACATCCCCACATTTATATCTACCGGCCATTTATTTTATATGTAAATAAAATTTATAATCATATTATAACTTTTAAAAAATTATTATTCTGACCAACATAAAATTTATTATTACTCTAAATCAATTCCTACTTTATCATTTATATTCATCAAATTTATTTATTTATCAACCAAATTTATTACTATTACAAAAATGTGTAATAAAAAAAATAGTTTTTCATCTATATTGAGAGAACAAGACTGGCCACGACAACTTTGCAATAATTTATTAGTATGTGATTTTGTAAAATTTTATTTATTTGGTAAGATTGAATAAATAATTGGGACTATTTTAATAGTTTTACAACTTATTAAATTCTTATGTTTATGAGAAAATATATCGACACAAAAACTTCAAATCACATGTCCAAACAAAATTTTAATTTCATTTCATAATTTCATATCATCATTTCATGTCATGATTTCATATTGCATCGCCAAACTGATCCTAAGGGTCTTCTTAATGGGAGTATAAGTTATTATCATTTCATAATTGGATATTTCATTATAATCATAGGTGATTTGGAATATAAGTTAAAATCCTTCTATAATTGGACGTACTCATGGAAATATGTTAAACTGCATATTCCTTGGGGCTGTGTTTGACGTGAAGTAATTTTATTTTTTTTATATTTAATTGATTATTTTTTTCTTAAAAATAAAAAAATATAATAACAAATTTACTAAAATTATAATAAAAGTAATAAATATAAACCTCATAACTTAAATATATAATAAAAAAATCATACTAAAATTTTAAATAATTAAACTGAACCGAAATTAAATCCTGAATCCATCTTTCTCCTAAAACACAAGCCATAATGAAAAGGCATGTGAATGTTATACGGCTCTATAAACGAAAAAGGACAAGAAAACTTTGTTAGAGAGACGTGAGCACTGACGCTATACAATTGCAGCACATCACATAGTAACACTATATATATTTAAAGACTTTAACATCATCGCTTCTATTGTCAACTCCATCACGGTCTACTTAGGTACTTAATCTTTCTTAAATCATAAATGCATTTATTTGGATCTCACAGCATGTCAGATTGTCTTTCTCATAATATTATATGTATAATTAAACCATATAGTATAGCCATGAGAAAACCGCTCCCTGTTCTCTTGGAACCGTTCAAGTTTCCAGTTTTAATTTTTTGTCTTCTTTCATCTTTGTAAAAGCGGTCTTCTTTATTTGTGAATTGTGATCACTTTTATGTTGTACTAATAAAATATAATAAAGGTACATTAAGTTCCCTTTTCACCTTTTTGGCTACTGTTTTCAATTATTGATTCTGAAGTTGTGGCTTATAATAATTCTTGATTATGACTTTTTTTTATCTGTTTCGATTGAATACAAATAAAAGTTTGAATCTTTGGTATTGGAATTTCATTTCCAGGGCTTAAAGAGATTGGTAGAAGGAGATGGAGGACATTTGGGCTGTATTTTGTGGAAAACCGTATAATTTTGATTGGATGTCCGTGGCACAACCATCATCCTGTATTAATCATGCATTCATAATTTGTTGTGATGTTGTATTTTTGTTGTTCTTGATATTCACAATATCCTTAAAATACACCAATGTTCCTAGTTTTTCTAGGTTCTCACGTTTGCAGTTGACTTGTGCTATTTTTAATGGTTTCTTGGGGATACTGTATGTGTCCATGTTCATTTGGATGTTTGAAGAACAACTCAAGAATACGCGTAGTGCATTACCACTTCATAGGTGGTTAGTGACCTTGTTTCATGGAGTTACATGGTTATCAGTAAGTTTAACTGTAAGTCTTAGGGGAAAACATATTTCAAGAACCCCTTTAAGGTTTTTGTCAATTCTTGTTTTTGTCTTTGCTGGAATTTTTGCTGGTATGTCACTTGTTGCGATTGTTCTTGATAAAGAGGTAACGATGAAGATAGGTTTAGATGTTTTGTACTTTGTAGGAGCATGTTTAGTGTTGTTATGCACCTATAAGGGGCTGCAGCATGATGAAGAGATAGATCGAAATGGTCTTTATGCTCCGCTAAATGGTGGTGCCAATGGTATTAGTAAAAGTGATTCTGTTGGCTTAGTCACTTCTTTTGCTAAGGCTGGGGTTCTTAATGTGATGTCGTTTTGGTGGATGAATCCACTGATGAAGAAGGGGAAACAGAAAACACTTGAGGATGAAGACATACCTGAATTGCGTGAGGCTGATCGTGCTGAATCATGTTACTTAATGTTTTTGGAGCTACTGAACAAACAGAAACAAGTAGATCCCTCTTCCCAGCCGTCCATTTTGAAGACAATTGTGTTGTGTCATCGGAAGGAGCTAATTGTGTCAGGACTCTTCGCGCTACTGAAAGTAACTACGCTGTCTGCTGGTCCTCTGCTTCTTAATGCATTCATTAAGGTTGCTGAAGGAGATGCTGCTTTTAAAAATGAAGGATTTTTATTGGTTATTCTGCTTTTTATATCAAAGAACTTGGAATCCTTGTCACAAAGGCAATGGTACTTCAGGTGCAGACTTATCGGTCTGAAAGTAAGGTCTTTACTTACAGCAGCCATTTATAAGAAGCAAATAAGATTATCCAATGCTGCTAAGCTGATGCATTCTAGTGGTGAGATCATGAACTATGTAACTGTGGATGCATATCGAATTGGAGAGTTTCCTTTTTGGCTGCATCAGACGTGGACAACGAGTGTCCAGCTCTGCTTTGCACTTATCATTCTCTTTCGTGCAGTTGGACTCGCAACTATTGCATCCTTGGTAGTGATTGTAATCACTGTGCTGTGCAATACTCCGCTTGCAAAGTTGCAACATAGGTTCCAGTCCAAGCTAATGGTTGCACAAGATGATCGGCTGAAAGCTATCTCAGAGGCTCTTGTTAATATGAAAGTACTGAAACTATATGCATGGGAAACTCATTTTAAGAGTGTCATTGAGAATTTGAGGAAAGTAGAAGAGAAATGGTTATCAGCTGTTCAGTTGCGGAAGGCATATAATAGTTTCCTTTTCTGGTCATCACCTGTTTTGGTCTCTGCTGCAACATTTGGGGCTTGTTATTTTCTAGGTGTTCCACTATACGCAAGTAACGTTTTCACCTTTGTAGCAACTTTACGTCTGGTTCAGGATCCAATAAGAACCATTCCTGACGTTATTGGTGTGGTGATTCAAGCCAAGGTTTCCTTTGCAAGGATTGTCAAGTTCCTTGAGGCCCCCGAGCTGGAAAATGCAAATGTTAGGCAGAAGCACAACTTTGGATGTACAGATCATGCCATACTTATGAAATCAGCAAATCTCTTATGGGAAGAGAATCCACCTCGACCTACTCTTAGAAACATTAATTTGGAGGTTAGACCCGGTGAGAAGATTGCCATATGTGGGGAGGTGGGCTCAGGAAAGTCAACTCTTCTGGCAGCAATTCTTGGAGAGGTTCCAAGTATTCAAGGAACTGTAAGTTGTATTCATTACTTACTGTTTTCTTTGCTACGTAGGAAATGACAAGTAGGTTTTTGAAGTTTTTATCATAGGCACATTCATAATTTTACTTCACTATATATGCATAGGTGTGGAAATACGTCCATATTCCTAACTGATTACAGATTCTGTGTTCTGCAGGTTAAAGTTTTTGGAACAGTTGCCTATGTCTCTCAGTCAGCATGGATTCAGACGGGGTCAATACGAGAAAATATTTTGTTTGGTTCTCCACTGGATAGCCAGAGATACCAGCAAACTTTGGAAAAATGTTCACTGCTAAAAGACCTTGAGTTGCTACCATATGGTGATCTTACTGAAATAGGTGAAAGAGGAGTTAATCTTAGTGGTGGTCAAAAGCAGCGCATTCAACTTGCTCGTGCACTGTATCAGAATGCTGATATATATCTGTTGGATGATCCGTTCAGTGCTGTAGATGCCCATACTGCTAGTAGCCTATTCAATGTGAGAAATGTTATTCATATTATTGTGTTTCATGTCATTTCTTATTGTTTGCTAGTTCAAATCTGAAATGATCTTCTGCAGGAATACGTCATGGAAGCTCTCTCAGGGAAGACTGTCTTACTTGTGACCCACCAAGTTGATTTTCTTCCTGCTTTTGATATGGTTCTGGTTAGTTTTTCTTGATAAACTCTGTTTCCAATATGATTTCTTATTTTTTAAAGAAGAATAAGGAAGTAAACTCTCGAACTCCTGATATATTTTCTGTAAATGTCGCATAAATCTTTGAAGCTGAATGGTTGGCCTTACATGTGTCTACTTTTATTCACAGTTAATGTCAGATGGAGAAATTTTAAATGCAGCTCCTTATCATCAGTTATTGGCCTCAAGCAAAGAATTCCAGGACTTGGTTGATGCACACAAAGAAACTGCTGGTTCAGAAAGGGTTGCAGAGGTTAATTCTTCATCAAAGCGGGAATCAAATACAAGAGAAATTCTCAAGAATGATACTAGTAAAACATCTGTAGCCCCTGGAGGTGATCAGTTGATTAAGCAAGAGGAGAGAGAAGTCGGAGATACTGGATTTACTCCTTATGTTCAATATCTAAATCAGAACAAAGGGTACTTGTTCTTTGCCATTGCTATTCTCTCGCACGTAACATTTGTGATTGGTCAGATAACTCAGAACTCCTGGATGGCTGCAAATGTTGATAATCCCGACGTTAGCACTCTGAGACTGATTACAGTTTACTTGGTAATTGGAGTTGTTTCAACGCTGTTTTTGCTCTCTAGATCCCTATCAACGGTTTTCTTAGGTTTGCAATCATCGAAGTCCTTGTTCTCAGAGCTATTAAATTCTCTTTTTCGTGCTCCTATGTCATTTTATGACTCTACACCTTTGGGGAGGATATTAAGCCGGGTAAATATCTCAAACATGAACCTCTAAAAACAAGATACCATAGTGATATTATGGACCTAACCATTTTTGCTACCCCAAACATGTGGATGCAGGTCTCATCAGATTTGAGTATAGTTGACCTTGATATTCCATTTAACTTGGTTTTCGCTTTTGGAGCTACCACAAACTTCTATTCAAATCTTATAGTGCTAGCTGTTGTGACTTGGCAAGTTCTGGCTATCTCCATCCCAATGGTTTATTTGGCCATTCGGTTGCAGGTTAGAGTTGTCTATTTTATTTTGCAGCACTATTCTCTTATGTGACAGCAGTAACTGATAAACAAAACTTCAAACTTCTTCTTTTACTCTTGGCAGAAATACTACTATGCATCAGCCAAAGAGTTGATGCGGATAAATGGTACTACCAAATCATTTGTGGCTAACCATCTTGCCGAATCTATTGCTGGAGCTGTGACTATAAGGGCATTCAAAGAGGAAGATAGATTTTTCGCGAAGACTTTTGAGCTTATTGATATAAATGCCAGTCCTTTCTTCCACAACTTTGCAGCAAATGAGTGGTTGATTCAACGACTGGAAACTATTAGTGCAACTGTTCTTGCATCTTCGGCACTCTGCATGGTTTTGCTTCCTCCTGGAACTTTCAGCTCAGGTATGCCATCAACCAATATTACTCTTGAGACTAGATGATTGTTTCTTAATTTTTCGCCTAATGTTTATGATACTTTTGCAGGATTTATTGGGATGGCTTTGTCCTATGGTCTTTCCTTAAACATGTCTCTTGTTTTTTCCATTCAAAACCAGTGCACACTCGCAAATTACATAATTTCTGTAGAAAGACTTAACCAGTATATGCACATTCCAAGTGAAGCACCTGAGATTGTTAAAGAGAACCGTCCACCAGTCAATTGGCCAACAAGGGGTAAAGTTGAAATTCAAGATTTGCAGGTAAAACTTGGTCTCACCACCCTAATTTTCTTGTATTCAGTATGTTCATCATACTGATCAGTGTTCATCCCAAAACAGATCAGATATAGGGAAGATTCCCCGCTTGTTCTTAGGGGGGTCAGTTGTACATTTGAAGGAGGCCATAAAATTGGTATTGTTGGCCGGACTGGCAGTGGCAAGACTACACTCATTGGTGCATTATTTCGATTAGTGGAGCCAACAAGTGGAAGGATTTTGGTAGATGGAATTGACATTTCTAAAATTGGTCTTCATGATTTGAGGTCCCGTTTTGGGATTATACCTCAAGACCCTACACTCTTCAATGGAACAGTAAGATACAACTTGGATCCCTTATGTCAGCATACTGATGAGGAAATATGGGAGGTACTTGGAAAGTGTCAGCTAAAAGAGCCAGTTGAGGAAAAAGAGAAGGGGCTCGACTCATTGGGTAAGTTTTTCTAAAAACGCGTCTGATTGTTTATCCAATTGGGGTTCTGTTAACGATGTTAGTGTCATTGCAGTTGTGGAAGATGGTTCTAACTGGAGCATGGGACAACGACAATTGTTCTGTTTGGGACGTGCTCTTTTGAGGAAAGCTAAGATTTTGGTGCTTGACGAAGCAACTGCATCAATTGACAATGCTACTGATTTGATATTACAGAAAACTATCAGGACAGAATTTGCTAACAGTACTGTTATTACAGTAGCTCATAGGATACCCACAGTAATGGATTGTACAATGGTTCTGGCCATTAGTGATGGTAACAGCTGTTTATTTAGTTTTAAACGCCGCATATATTAAGAGTTTTGTTTTAACTGTAAAATGACTTCAACTTTGGTTGTGAATACTGTAGGGAAACTAGTGGAGTATGATGAACCAATGAAGCTGATGAAGCAAGAAAATTCACTATTCGGGCAGCTTGTAAAGGAGTACTGGTCTCACTATGACTCGGCTGAATCTCATTGAAGCTAACTGTGGATTTGCAACAACTTTTTTGGCCTAAACACACATTGCCCTGTGTAACTGCAACTGCTTTGGATGCCTGAACAAGGCACCATTAGGGCTGAGCTGAGCCCGATATTGATTGTTAAAGAACTAGAGCTCCAAATTCTATTATGCAATTTGGATAGCTCGGCAGGTAGCTAGTGTGAACTGTACCTTATGTGTCGGTCTTTTTGATTTTGTACCATTTTTCTTCGGATGTATATCTTCCAACAGTATAAATGAAGTTCTTACTCAAACCACACTTGTGGTGTTATTGTCAACTGATAAGCTGTAGCATTTCTCCATCGCCATTAAGGATGAAACAAGCAACTCCATAGTCCAGAGTTGCAGTTTAACAAATAATGAAAGAAAGTAGATTCATCGCGATGGAACTAGCAATAATAGGTGATGAGATAGTTTCAAGTTCTGTGCTAAAGGCTCTCTTTCTCCTCAACTGGAGGCAAATCCAACATCTTGGATTACAACCTGATCTATACTACACCCAATATAGATTCAGTTATTTGTCAACAAATTTAAATGAGTGCCAAAAATGGAAGATTGAAAAAGAGTCTGCATATGATTGTCTAAACTTGGTAGTAGAACTTCAGGGCAGCATCAGAAAACATATGTGCTGCATTACATCAACGACAATGGAAGATCGCTCAGCATTTCCCAAAAGAAAATGTTCTTTGGTTTTCTGTAACCATGCTGTTCACCGCAGACACAAGCAGGATCACTGCCTGACTTCTCTAGATATTCCTACAGGATTTAGAGGCCAGCTAACCAAGTAATAACAAGCTATAACAACAAGGAAAGAACCACAGAATTCTGATAATATGAATAGTTTTCTAACAATAGTATGAAAACTAGTCTAAAACCCGTTCTTAATAGTTTTTTTACTCAACGAAAAACAGTAATAGAAATGGATGAGCATCAGCCAGGCAATTTATGAAAGTAAACAATGTTTCCCATAAATCATTATGAAACATAAACTTGATCCAACCCACAATATATCTCTACATAACCCCTTCCTAAAATGAATTCGGATCCCACTGTATGTGTATCTATATGAGTTTTTGGGAAACTTTCCTCATTAGAGTTGCTTGGAATTGAGATGGAACAGTGTTATGGCTACCTAACATACATGCATAAAATGTTTGTCCTTATGGACCTCCAAGTATGGCATTTTCAATATCTTCCCTACTCAGTGCATAGCTAAATCTTCTATCTACATCTTTTTCAAGGTTTCCAGGTCCTCTCTTCAGATACCTGTATTTCAAGAAACATTAGCTTGTATTAGATCAAAGTTCAAACTGGCAATGCAATATTATTTGAATATTGCAATAAAATTACTACTACAGAGCAATCACAAATTGTTTATCAAAGAGTTTAGTATGACTATGATCTAGTAATTATTGATTGTAGTATGACATTGTCAGGAGAACTAGAAGTAATACAATTCTTCAAAAATTCTCGGGAACTATGGTCTGCATCAAAAGAGAGTTTTCCCTCTCTAAAGGATGAAATATTTTGAAGGCCCAAGCTCTTCTACAAGTAAACACATACATCCAATAATATCTAGCCCCCAAGGCCTAGCTCAAGTGGCAAAAGGTGGAGGATTTGTGGCTTAGGTCGCAGGTTCAAGCCCCACACCATGCAAAGCGAAGCCTGATATTTAAGTGGAGAAGGGTAGAGGGGCGGGCCCATTATCTACCGAGTTTAGAAGGCTGTGATTGGTCCAAAGGGAAGGTCACAGACGGATTTCTCGGTTATAATAAAAAATAAAAAAATCTATAATTACCCATGCTCCACACATTTTGAAGCCCCAACAATGGATTTTTCGATAGCCATTGCTTCCTCAAGCCCTGACAATGCTAGTCATTATTGTAATGACCCTCATGGTCATTTCTGTGTCTTGCTTTCTGTGTGTCGTTTAGAGCATTCCTGTAGCGACCCCAAGTCATTTATGACTTGTTGGGACTGACAGTTCGGTCACCTGGTCGTTCGTTTGGTTTTGGTGTGAGTTTTAGTGTTTTGGAGCTTATGAACCTTGAACGATCATTTTCGATCAAAAGTTCAATAAGGTGATATCGGAATCCATTTCTGACGACTCCATCAGCTCCGTCAGGGTCATTTTAGGCTAGTAGCTTGGTCGGTATGACTTTCGAGGTTTTCAGTGTGAGTCGGTGCGATTAGGCGTTTTAACTTTAAGTTTAAAGCCTAAGTTTGACTTTGGTCAACATTCTGAGTAAACGCGCTTGGATGAAAATTCCGTCAGCGCGGTTAGCTCCGGAACGTTGAGTTTGGTCTAGAACGACCTTTCGTTGGACTCCCGAGGCCTCCGGACTCATTCCAAGCCCTCGGTGGATTTTGGTTAAAATGTCATTTGGGTGTGGGACCCACTTTTTGTCAAGATGACCTCGTATGGAAAATTTGACTGCGCCGTTGAGTCCGGAATGTCGATTTTAGTAGGGTAGCATATCTGTTTTAATTTTATCAGGTTCTGAACGAATTTCGAGCACCCCGTCGGAGACTTTGAAGAATTTAGCCAAAGCTCAGATCTGGTGCAGCTCTTTAGGGACCAGAGTTTGGTCCTTTAACGACCAGTTATTGGGTTTTAGCGACCGGTTTCGCCCTTTTTTAAAACCCCAACTTAGCTTTATTCCTCATTTTAAAAGTGCGATACCTTGAGCTATACAGGTCCGATCTGGGCGATTCAAAAGGCAAAGTTGTGAGATTTTTTGAGGACAACTGGTTGGTGAGCTCGGAATCTGATTTGGGGTCCCCGTTCGAGGTAAATTTCACAAAATACCTGCTGCCACGACCCTTTTTGTGAGCTTGATTTTGGAAATTTTTGAGACTTGTTTTCTCAGCCATTTTAGGTCCGATTTCAGTGATTTTTGAGGCTATCTTGAGTGGTTTTTCGAGGAGAACGTCGTGGTCTTGTCGCATTTCACTGTAGACCTCCAGTTTCTGATAAATATACTGATTCAGCTGCTGTCCCATTTCTAGTTTTTGAAAAAAAATTGGGTTTTGGTTGCATGTTGATATTGTGTGGTTTCCGAGCCCCGAATTGTGTCCCATTTTGGAACACAAATTCGGGGAGCTGTTAAGAACCTAGTTTTGGGGTAATTCCAAAATTTTCAGCGCGGGTCCCACGAATCCTGTTTTGACTCCAAAATTGACTTGTCTCCGTTTGATGTAATTTTAGTGTCTAAACGACCGTAATAACGTTGTGGCTCTATTTTTGATAGCTGGGCAGCGGTTCAAGGACATTCGGAAAGGGAAAGCTCTGGAGAAGTAATTTTGGAGCGCGTGTGATCGGCCTACAGGTAGGCTACGGTTTCCCTCTCTTAGATTGAGCTTGAGAGTGTGAATGCATGTTGATTAGTTGGGATTTGGGTTGGTAGTTATTGAATCTCGTATAGATGTTTAAAAATCATGTTTTCGGCCTATTTCGAGAATTATCGGGTAACTGTGAGCATGCTTTGTGTTATTAATTGACCCTCCTCGCTATGTGGAGTGCTTGCATGCTTAATTACTGTTTATTTGAAGCATGTTGGGCCTTAGTTTAGGTTTGACTAGGGCTTGCCTTAGAAATACATGATTCGGATCTGATAGGCTTAGTTTTGCCCCGACGTCGCTCGGCCGGCTTAGATCCCTGTAGACTGGTGTAGCATACTTGAGTCTGGTAGTTTGGGCCTTAGCTAGGCGATACGCTTTCTCCGACTATAGTTATCCTTATTTTTCCCCGATGTTACGGCTTCACGAGTTACGTCGGCGACACTAGTTCTGATTCGCGATTTGAATTTGATTTTTTGATTCGGTTCCAAGGACTTACATTGATTGGCTAAGTATGGACGGCGTTCCACGGACATTTGTGAGCGTGGATCGATTAGGACTCTTTCAGCTGCTACATTTGCACTTTTATAGTGCATCCAGTTCGAGTTTCGGCCTCTATTGCCCAGATACTTATATAGAGCATCCGGTTTGAGGTCTGGCCTCTATTGCCCAGATACTTATATATAGAGCATTCGGTTCGAGGTCCGGCCTCTATTGCCCAGATACTTATATAGAGCATCCGGTTCGAGGTCCGGCCTCTATTGCCCAGATACTTATACAGAGCATCCGGTTAGAGTTCCGGCCTCAGATACTTGATACTTGCGATTGGTTACTTGGGTTTAGTGAGCATCCGGTTCGAGGTCCGGCCTCCGTACTGTCAGATTCTACTAATTAGGGTTGAGATTCTGGTTCGATGTTCTCCGTTCTTGGGTTCTTATATGCAATTCTCTTTAGTTATAGTTTTTCTGTGTACTCGTCGGGCTTATGGGGTCCGTTCGGGTTTTTATTTAACTTGCGCACGAGTGTACCTTCTGGGCTTATGGGGGTCCAGTTAGGTGTAGTTAGCTTATAGATTACTTTAGTTAGTTCTTTCTACACTCGTGTGCATTCCATTGTTAGTTAGACTTTCGTTCTTGACTTCGGTTTGTGTTATTCCTTCTTTTCATATTGCCTTTAC